>JZKD02S1674236.1:26340-37222 GCA_000966675.3 Picea glauca | reverse complement strand
GTTTTGGTGGTTTTGAGAGTCACACAAGAGGAATAGGGTCCAAGTTGTTGTTTAAAATGGGCTATGAAGGTAAAGGTTTGGGTAAGCATGCACAAGGCATTGTTGAGCCTATTGTGGTTGAAGAAAGACCTAGGTTTTGTGGTCTTGGTTATGAACGAATGAATGGAGCAAATTCCAAAGTCAAGGAGACAAGGGGGAAAGTTCCAAGCATAAACTTTGTTTCAAGTTCACTTCCTCAGGAAGGCTTTAAAGGTGAAAGTTCAAGAACTTTTGTTGAAAGTTCGATCCCTTCAACATGCAAGGAGTGTATTCAGGATGAATGCAAATGCAGTTGTGACAGTGATGAGGACAAGGACATTGTTGATGGTCTTCAAAGGAGAGCTTGTAACTCTTCAGTTTCACCTCCTCACAGAGGCGATAAAGGTGAATGTTCAAGGTATAATTCTGCTTATCATTCAGTTGCATTTGATTATGTTAAGCATGATAAATTTGGAAGAAAGAATCCTTGTACATATTGTGGTTTGTATAACCATCATGTTTCAAAGTGTTGGAAAAGATTGGCCGCTTTCAGGAAACTTTCTAAGCAAAGACAGCGAGAAAGGAGGATGAAAAAGGTTTGCACTTATTGTCAGAAGCGGGGTCATCTTGTTGATCAATGTTGGACGTTGCATCCAACTATTCGTCCACAGTCTCAGAAGCAGTTGGATAAGGATATTGGCAAGAATGGAAGTGGAGATTCCATTATCGACGTGAGTCCAGCTGATTCACAAGAGAACGATGTTCAGCAGCAAAAGTCATCGTTAAGTTGGTTTGGTAAGAAATGGTTGGATTTCTTGACTAAGTGAGGTTTGCATTTTTCTGATTGTAAATGCACTTTTCAGCGTTATGTGTGCATTTATGGGAAGGTCGATATGATGTTGAGTTCGACTGGTATTGATGATTTTCTGACGACTATGTTGTGTCGATCGTGTTGTTCGACTTGTGTTTAGTCAATGGTGCTTATTGACTTGAAAGTTGATTTTGAAAATACCATGTACTTTGATGGGGTACGAGATGTGACAGTTTGTTTGGAGAACAAAAGTTTTTGTTGGCATCATTTTTCAATCTTGTATGATTTGTTTTCAAGATTGATGTTTTCTTGCCCTGTGATAAGATGTCGCAGGAAGTTTTTCGGCCATTGGAGAGCTGATTTTGTTGACGCCGAAGAGTTCGATAGAGGGACTTGATTCTCAGTGGGAAGGTTGGCAGTCTTCCAAGCATAGAGAGAGCAGTGGGTCAGCAGCAGCCAGAGAGCAGTGGTTGAAGGACAGAGCTAGTTGCAGTGCACGGCATGTCAGAGTATTCAGGTGATTGTCGAAAAGATTTTGATATGACTTGAAAGCAGATAGATAAGCTTTGGTGGGTCCAAAAGCCTTTCAGTGGGAAGGTGTGATCAGAATCTGGACCAGGGGGCAAAAATTTGCTCAATTTTCAAAGTGCTCAGATTGCGATGAAAATGGTGCCATTGCGTCTGTCTCGTCTTCCTAATTTCGGTGGTATATTTACTTTCTCAAACGGAGTCCGTATGGAGAAGTTATCGCGATCTGTTCGTCGAGCCAAACAGGGAAAAATTTGATGCTGACTGTACCTGTCCGTATAGTCCGTACAGGACACGTGGCAGGACCGTACAACATACGTGGCATGTCCGTACAGGACATGTGGTGGCTCCAGGTGATGCCACATGTTATGTAGTTTTGGATTTTTGGCACACAGTTTGACCAATCTTGAAGTGACACGTGTCACCACTGGATGGGTGACACGTGGCACGGATGACGTCAGCATTTGACGTGGCGACCGTACGATGACGTGGGCTAATCGACGGTTGAGAAGTGGCAAGGTGACGTGGCGCATTTTTATTGGTTGGTTGTCATTGAATTGGATTGTGACACCTGTTCGTTTATGGGCAAATAATATGAGGACACGTGGCCCAATCGGAGGGCGCCACGTGTCACTCATAGTTTGGCTATTTGGTTTATTGGTTTAAAAGTTTGGCGGCCGTGGGGTTCGACCCCACGACCTATCCCCCCATGTAACGCCTTCACACATCTACAATAACCAAGTTGCCGTCGTTCATTCCTTGTTAGGAATATGGATTATATAACATTTAAGTTTGGTTATGGTTTTGAACGAAAAGGGGGCGGGTCGGGGCTTAAGCCCCGACCCTCGGTTTCGTGCCAACACATATGACCATATTTATATGCTCGAATATTTTGGCGCGTGTTGCATTGTGTTTTGCATTTGTATTGCAATGTTAACAAAATTGTGCGCGGGTGTATATAAATTAAACCACAGTTTGTAACCTATTGTTCGTGCGCACGGTTTGGAGTATTGACCGTGTATTTAAATGGCGCAGGGTTAAAACTTAGCCCGTGGATTCCATGCGCGCGGTTTGAAAGTGGTTACAATAGTTGTGTGGGGGTTATTTCATATAGCCCACAGTTTTGCATATGACTTGGAGCGGGATTTGGCACGGTTTTAAAACCGTTGGCCCTTTCTATTTTAGCCTGAGGTCGTATGACCATATGCCCGAGAGATAGGCGGTTGGGGGCTAGAGGCGCCCTAACTGTTCTACAGTTTGCACGGTTATTCGGAACCGCTCGATGCTGGGTTTAAACGCGCGTTTTGGAGCGTGTTCCAGGTTAATGTGCACAAGGGTGCGATTTGTAGAACCAGTTCTAGCAAAGCTTGAAGGAGGAAAATGGAGGAGGCCTAACTTCTTCACCGTTTGGCTGATTGAGGTGCCGTAAAAGCCCAGCTAGGGGTTTTTGGATGTGATGGATCCATTGGTGCCATTTTCACAGCCATTTGAAGACTTCTTCGGCAATTTTTTCACCATTGAAGTTTCAGGAAGCTCCAGGGAGCTTTCAGCCCTCTTTGATCGAGGACATGGTTTGGTGAGCCTATGTCTGTTTTCTGTGATTTAAATATTGTGTTTGGCTAATTGCTATGCTCTGAACGCATTGGGACAGGTTTTAGAGGCTTTTGAGGACTTTTATAGGTGTTTTTTCCAAAGAGAAGCTCAGGGAAGCTTATGGCCACATGTAGAAGAGGTCATGCCCGGATGAGCCATTATCCGTTTTCAGAGTGTGATTAGTCATTTTTGGGGTTTTAATGTGTTCTGATCTCAATGGTATAGTTTGTTTGTCCATTGGAGTTGAGAAGCATCTTGTAAAAGAACTTTTTCCTAATTAATCCCAGAGAGCCAAGTCCATTATGGAGGCTCAAGGAGATGTAGCCCGTAGGGGGGTGAACTCCTTTATCAGCTTGTTCTTGTTGTGAGTTTGATGGTTTGTTTGCTGCAAGTTGTATTGTTGTGTATTTATCGCAAGTACATATATAACCATTTTAAAAGAACATTTGCTCACACATAAACATTTACAAGTAGTTACATAAGCATTTACAAGCAGTTACATGAACTTAACACATAAGTTTATTTTGCATTTTTATACACATGGAGCAAGGTCCTGTAAATTTTATTTTAATGAAGTAGGGGTGCTTGCATAGCATAACAAGTCAGCCTTCTATTTTCAGATCAACGAACGACACTTGAGGATGGTTTTGTAGGTATTGAGGGAGCATCAACTTTATGCAAAGTTGAGTAAGTGTTCATTTTACCAGAGGCAGATTCATTACTTCAGTCATATTATTTTATAGGAAGGAATAGTTGTGGACCCAACGAAAATAAAAGCCATTGAGGAATGGCCAACACCAAGAAATGTCGCAAAAGTGAGATCCTTTATGGGACTAGTAGGGTACTATTAACACTAGAGGTAAACTCAAGACTATTATTGAGTCAAGCCTAGCACATATTGTTTCAAAGTGTTCAATAAAGTTATGAAGGTGGAAAGATCACACATCTAGTTTCAATGAGGCTTATTATTTGAGTTATTTAAGACACTTCTCTATATGCAGCAAACCAGGTAAATGAAACCTCTGATTAGTGAAATAAGATAAGGAGATATGGTATTAAATAATTGTAGAAAAAAAACTGATAAATTCACCAAAGAGAAACATGTTCTTTAATTCCTTTACTCGGTAGAAGAATAAACATTTCCTCGTAAATATTTTCCAAATAAGATTCAAAGAGCTTAAACATTTATGTGGCAAAGATTGCAATATATCCTATAAAGAAACCTTCTCAACACAGATTTGTAGTCATGTATCATACAACAACAAAATATGTTCAAGATAAAGTAAAAGAGATGATAAACAGATAATAGAGACACACGCTAATCATTGGCTTCATAAGCAATTGATATCTTTACATAAGAAAATATAAGCAAAAAATAGCTATTGAAAGGTTTACAATGAAAGCCAAAAATAGGGATCTCCCCCCTGCGACGCCAAAAATATTAGCACTAGAAGTCACACTGATACTATTGTAGGTGTAAGCCTAGTACCCATCAGAATATAAATTGATTAAATTGGTTTGAGTAGGTGGATCAACAAGACTGGGAAAGAAAGAGAGAGGGCAACAAAATGTCTGCAGAGGCATTTCATTGGGCATGGAATCATAACATCCTATAGATCAAAGGCAATCAAACTGTATATCAAAAAAAAGGGATATATAATGATGAGTAGAAGCATAGTGAACATGACAAATGGAAGAACATCCATTGTACAAAGATCCTTTATGCAACATATTAAAGATTGCTTAAACAATGAACAATGATTTAATGGGCAAGCTACAACAGATCCTCTGTTGTTCATGAATCCATCAATCAATGGCAACTATGATCATCAAAACCTACAATATATTCAAGCAAGAAGATAACAAAGAAATGGGACAACAAAGAAGACCATCTGATAACAACTCTCGTGAATCTTTAATGGCAGAAAATTTCATTACAAACAGACCCTTAGGCTTACAAATGAGCAACTAAACTGCTCCTCTAGCTCTCTCCTCTCTTGTATCATGAATCCAACCTCTTCCTTATCAAAATCCCTTTCATATATAGTGAATGATCTCTATCTACCCTAGGGAGGTCAAAACTAAGGAGCTGCATAGGATCCTCCTCCATTTAGGAGCCTTGTTACAAAAGATTCCAACAAAAACCTAACAAATTCCTATTTTTTGGGATCTTGTCTATTGAGATAAATGTCTTTTGAAACAGGTCATGATGCTTGGTCTGGAGATGGAGGTCATGATGCTTGATTTTGAGATGGAACACATGTCCCTCGTGTCCAACTAACTCCAAGGAGACCATTCGAACCTTCCCTGGCAGCCGACAGCCTTCCCATAGCTTGAATTTGTCAAATTGTTATAGTTTGCAACGCCTTTGACAATATGCGTTGCGAACTTTCCTGTAGGTGATGTTTTTATATTTTATCCAAAACTCTGAATTGGGTTGGGCTGAAATTTTGTCAGCAAGTCAAAAACATCATGGTTTTCCTCCACACCAAATTTCAGAGGAGCCCAGATTGGCATTCAAAAAATATGATCAAAACAATCCCCTGTGGTGTGCTAATGCTTACAAACTATCATAAATTACTAGTTCGCGGCGTTGGCATTGTGAAATTTCCTGTAGCAGCATGTTTCACTTTACCAAAGTTTTTAACATCTCAAAATTGTATTAGGTGTCTAACTAAGATGCAAAAACTTCATAATCTTGGTACATGACTAGAAGAAAGCATCAAAATAGCTAATCATGGTTTACAAAACATAGCCATCATCAAAAAGTTGTAAAATGCATGAAACAAGAAATTTGACCAAAATTGATGCTGGTTATGGAGGCTTAATGTCTTCATTTTTTTAATTCTAAAGCTTCTCCTGGTAGCAACCTTGGCTAGCATGTCCAGGTTTCTCTTGGCCAATTCTTCTTTAAAAGGTTGTAGTTTTGCCTTTAATTTTATGATTTGAGCTTGATGAGATTTGTTTTGCCTGTAAATATTTATGAGCTGCCTATGGAGGGGCAAGAATCTTTTGGCTAAAAATCTTTCCTTATAAATGGTCTCATGGTACATGCCCATCACTCCCTTAAGCTTCTTCCTATAATCCAAGTCTCTGACCTTGTACAAAGCTTTATACACCTTACTCTGTACACATTGAGGTATGAGAGAAGACACTCTTTCAACATGAGGGGTAAGGAACAACAACTGAGAGTTATAATAAAAGGGAGACAAAATGTGAATTCTCCCCTAAAACAAGGTTTTTTCATCAATATAAATATCAGTTAACAACATGATGATGTGTGCAATCTTTAAACTTGGTTAAACAGCTGATCAATCACATATTTCAAGTTTGATATGGGTGTAGATTCACTCTTTCAAAACTTAACTTTTAAAGATGCAGAAGATGAAGGTTTTAGTCATGGTGGAACAGGGGGTTCCTAGCGCTAGAGTAACCAGTTCGCAGCACTGGGAAAAATTCAATGGAATGGGTAAATTATGAGCAATGGGAAAGATGAATGAGGTCAAAAGGCAACCTCGTCTGGTGGGCAAGGTTCAAAAGATCATCATGGTGAGTTTGAAAGCTGGCATCAAAATAATTTGACAGTTTGCAACGTCGATAGATAAACCAACAAAAACCTTCTCTCAACCTTTAAACAACATGGAAACTCTCATGGAGTACCTGGTAGACCTGGGCTTGATGCATATGTTTATGAATTTGAACAGATGTGTTTGCAAGCTATCTAACCTCCAATGCTCCTCTTTAGCCAATCTGCAGTGCTAGTTCGTAACGCCTGGTTTGCAACGCTAGTTCACAGCGCCAAATTAAAACACATATTGCACACTTCAAGGAGATTGTTAGTAGATCTTATGACATAATCCCTGGAGAAGTGGTTAAATGTTGACTCTAAAAACAATGAAATCCTTTTGACACGATCCTTTAATTGTAATGATGAAAAATGAATGCATGAGGTACTTAGAGTACACTTCGAACTCTCCTAGTGAGTTGGCAACACATACACCCAACTTTGACTTGACACTTAAACGGATGGATGGTGACAAGGAGAAACTTGTGTAGAACTTGGAGGTGTGACATGTTAAGGAAATGATGTAAGGATCAAAGGTGTGACTCAAAAACAAAACCAAAGTGATTCTTTTTTACCCCTACAATTATATGTGCTAGCAGGTGCTACATAAGGTTTATTGAAGGATTCTCAAAGATTGCGCATCCAATCACATCCATGCAGAAGAAAGGTGTGTGATTTGAGTGGACTCTAGATTGTGCAAGGAGTTTTCAACACTTGAAGAGTTTGTTGACAAGTTCGCCAATTTTGAGAATTGTTGATCATGTTGCAGACCTCGTTCTGTGCACATATGCATGTAAGGAAGGACTTGGTGGAGTCATGAATCAGAATAGACATGTGGTGTGCTACGAATCAAGAAAGTTGAAAGAGAATGAAAGGCTCTATGCTACTCATGACTTGGAATTGGCAGCCATAGTGAATGCTTTGAAGACATGGCAGTATTATCTTATGGGTAAAAGAATTGAGCCGAGGACAGACCATAGTGGCTTCAAGTATTTGTTTGGACAACCAAGTTTAAATTCCATACAAAGCAGGTGGTTAGAGTTCCTTAGTGAGTATGACTTTGACATAAATCATATCAGAGAAAAAGAGAACAAGGTGGTTGACGCACTCAGCAGGAGGGTGCATGAGATGCCCACTACAACCATTAGCATGTGCCAGACAGATTTGTACGACATAATTTTAGAAGTTGTCAAATTAGATCTGTGTTATATGGACATAAAGGTGAACTTACCGTAAGGTATGTCACAACAAAATTTGGAAGGTTATGAGTTGAGAGAGGATGAGATACTCGTTTATAGACACAGAGTCTATGTGCCAAATGATCAAGAGTTGAAAATCCTAATATTGTTAGATATGCATAAGGTTCCTTATACTGGACATCCAGTTACCAGAAGGCAATTGTCGCAATCAAGAAGCAATACTATTGGCCATGTATGAAAAAGGAAGTTGTTGATTTTATTACTAGATGTCTTAAATGTGAGAAGGTCAAGGCTGAGAACATACATCAAGTTGGTTTGCTACAACCTTTGCCCATTCTTTAGTGGAAGTGAGAAGTTATAACGATGGATTTTATAACTAATTTACCTAGGACTACCAAGCAACATGATTCTATTATGGTGGTGGTGGACAAGCTTACCAAAGCTACCTATTTTGTCCCAATAAAATCAATGCACAAGGCAGCCAACATTGCTAAGATATACATGCGAGAAATTGCTAAATTGCACGATATGCCTAAGGGAATTGTGTCTAACAGAGATCCCAAGTTCACTTCGAATTTTTGGAAGGGATTATTAAAAGGAATTGGGACATGTATGAACTTTAGCACAACATATCACCCTAAGACAAATGAACAAACATAGAGGGTAAATCATGTAATAAAAGATATGCTAAGGATATATGTGATGGATAAGCCTTCAAAATGGGAAGACTACTTGCATTTGGTAGAGTTTGCTTACAACAATGAATATCAAACATCTTTAAGGATGAGCCCATTTGAAGCATTGTATGGTAGAAGGTGCAACACACCTATGAGTTGGGATAACCCAACAAATCGCATAGTAGTTGGGCTAGATCTGCTCCAGGAAATGGAAGAGTGGATGGTAAAAATAAAGTAAAATTTAAAAGCTACCTAAGACAGACAGAAAACTTGCGTAGATAAAGGCTTAACTTTTAGAGAATTTAAAGTGGGTGACCATGTGTTCCTAAAATTAAAATCAAGACGAAGTTCCCTAGAGTTGAGGAATTGCTCTAAGCTAGCAACATGATATTGTGAGCCATTCAAAATCTTAGAGAGGATTGGTCATGTCGCATATATGTTGGCTCTATCTACATCCTTGAGTATTCACAATGTATTCCATGTATCTTTACTTAAAAAGTATGTACCCCATGATAATCATGTCATTGATTGGAGTGTGATTCAAGTGGAGCAAGAGGGCAACTTTTGAGTTCAACCAATGTGCATATTGGATCGGAAAGTCAAGACGGTCTAGAATCACATAGTAGGGCTAGTAACGATTCAGTGGACCTGTTACGGTCCTAAGGATGCAACTTGGGAACATGAGGATGCTATGTGGGTTGAGTATCCACATCTCTTTGAAGACTTTTGAAGTTTTGAGTATACATGTGTATGTAATGCACTGAAGACAATGCATAAATAAGGGGGAGGGAAATGTAATACCCCTAGGCCAACCCCAGATGCAAATATATATATAAGCTGGTGAGTTGTTGGTATCAAGTCTTGGATTCAGTTTCATGTGCACATCCCTTAGTTGGTGATTGCGTGAGGTTTTTGAATCAAAGAAAGAAAGCACACATTTTATAGTGTAGTGCACATTTGTGTAAGTGTGCGAGGATGGCGCACTAAAGGAAGAGTCTGCACATCTCATAGTTTTGCGCACACCAGATTAAGCGTGTAGTTTTGAGGCCATTGAGCCTTTGTATACATGCTTGTATTTTAAGGCTAGTGAGCCTGGATGCAAAAGGCCAGTGCTCGTGGATTGTAAATGTAATCACACTCAAGATTGTTAATATAATCACATCATTGCGTGCAGACTCAACTTAGAAAAAAAAGAGACAGGGGCTAAACTCCATGAAAAAGGGAAAAAGGAGAAACTTGAGTCAAGGGAATATTTTATTAATATTTATGGAAGTTTAATTTATGGATATGTATTTATCCTAAGTTTCCCGAGGGTAGGGAATAAGTCACCAAGTGACTAAAGCTACTTCTGAAGGTGACAAGTGTCGAGTTGAAGGCATGCAATATATATTGTTGGCCTTAGTGTAATTCGAGGAATTATCACTCATTCAGGGATCGTTCAGATGGATTTCCTCGGTGAAGGAATAGGTATTTTGCTGTAACTTATTGTCATTTTGCTTAACCTTGTGCTTGGGGAAGGATTGTTTACTGTCAAAGAGGTGGGTTGTCAGGCTCGTGAGCACTCTCTTCAGGTGAGAGTTTCCTGGGAATTGTTCCTTAGTGCGTTGGGCATTAGCTACAGGGCTCTGAGACTTCCTATCCATCCTATTGTTGAAGCCTCGAAAGGGAAGTGGGGTAGCCAAAGGATTGTTGAGAAGAGAAGGGGCACACTTCCTGGGGTGGAACAAGCACGTGGAGAATAAGGGACTGTAGGCTAGTTGTAGCAGTTGGCACCTTGGACCAAGTCTTTTGTTGAATATCAGACCATAGCTTGGCGATAATGATCTCAAAATACCACACGAGTTCTGATACCAATTTGATCCTTAGATATCAACAAACTTTGATATCAATTCATCCCAAAGAATCCTTTGATGTCAATTAGTTCATATGCAAATACTAAACTTCCGACTAGATTCAAGAATATAAATGAAGATCGCTTGATTATTTGCAAAAATTATGTGAATATCTTACTTATCCATAAACTCATAAACTAATGAATAACTTTAAATGTAAATGAGATAATACGACAAAAATTAAAAGAACTCAAATACACATGTAATTGACATACATCACTGCATCTTCAAAGTCCCTTTAAAAATCATGATTGTTCTTCATCATGTCAAAATTCCAAATTACATTACAATATAGGCTTACAAAAACACAATTTGAAGACACTCCAAAAATTGGTTGTTCAAATGCAGAAACAGAGTACATTGTTGAATTCCTGGCGAAAAATCATGCAAAATTGATATCAAACACTTGAAATTTTGTCAATGTGCCCCCCAACACACTTCACGATGTAGCCTCATACCCTTGGCACACATTACAAGGAAAAACCCCACATTGGAATGTGTGTACAATGTGTTGGGGTGTGCGCCATTAAATAGGTTGTCCCTCTAACTAAGTCCTGAAATTAGTTGGCAACTATATGCTAAATTAGGTGGGAATCTTG
>JZKD02S1674235.1:682957-704472 GCA_000966675.3 Picea glauca | reverse complement strand
CCCTGTCTCTCCTTTATAGGATAGGAGAGATTAGGGTTACAATGCATGTAGACTATCCAAGTGATGTGCCTCCTATGACTGTTTAAAGCCTAATCCTAATCACCTAGGAGGATGCGCCTAGCCTGCTTGAATGAAACTACCTAGAATAGAGTGCCAATTAGAGAAGGCTAACAGCATGCATGCATGTGCCTTCCTATCTTGGAAACAATAGCCTAGTCCAAAATTGATAGCTCTATCCATCGCTTTTCCGAAATCTGGAACTATGCTTAGCTAAAGATAAAACCACAATGTCTAAAACTGCAAAAGCTTGCTAAAATAGAAACACTCTAATGGTGGCGTATGCATGCTGCAAGCATGTGTAGCATGATGCATGTGCCCTCTACCATACTGTTTACATAACTTCACCTCCCAAGAGGCTCTAATGCTACTGTGTGGCCTCTTCAATGATGCACACAGGAACCAAGGCAAGGATGCTGCTGTGTATGCAGTGCTGCTGCTGAAGGAGAACTGTCACCGACGCAACAGGTAAAAAACTAATGGAAAGAGCCTCAAAATCTAATTTTATAGTGAGTATAGCGCTCCTGACAGCTGGGATAAAATTACCAGGTGTAATTTTTTGATAAAACTTGTGATCTTTTGCAGTTCAGAAAAGGTCATGGATTTTTTCATGGCAAGTACTCAGTTTAGCTTGGACTTTCCGACTAATCGGCAAGTCCTGCAAGACTCATTCTAGTAGGCTTTAGCCCTATGAGAATCCCTTCATAGGATAGCTGATGTTGATTAATCGAGCTGATCAAATTCCACGTTGTCTTGTTTCTTTAGACTCCAGAAGTATTCACCTTAATTGCACCGAGGGAAGTGAGGTGCACTGTACAGCACAATATGGACGAGAGTAGGACGTAATATTAAGGTCTGTAATGTAAAAGTGAAAATTTAAAATTGGACCACAATAATAATACTTTTTTTTTGTGACTGGCGGAATTGGCAACTCGCGGTTCTCGTACTCGCGTGACATGGGGTCGATTCCCGCCTGCTACCTTTATAACCTCCAGGTGCGTCCAAACAGCCCACAAACATGGGGCATGGGTAAATCGGGGTGAGAATCGAACTTGAGACCTCCTTTTTACATTTCCTTCTATTTGCACGGCACTTGCCAATCGGTCTACACCCCTGCGGGCAATAAAAAATATTTAAAAGAAGTATACCATAACGATAAAATTAATATAATAAAAAAATAAAGGAGTGTAGATCCATCTTGACTCCTGAGTCTCATCTTTAAGCAGATATAACAATACATCTCGATTTCTTTTTGATCCTTCTCGGTGGTTAATAAATATGAGGTTAAGATGGATCTATGACTAGTCTTAATTCATTGCAAATCAGTGTGTTTGGATGTTTGGTTTTCCTGACTATTTGTGTTGGTTGCTTGGATCTGATGTGATATCAGCTGGTTTCTGATTAGTAGAGCACTTGTTAACTTTATTATTTCTGGAGCCTTGCCTTGCAGGAAAGACAACAGGCAATGTATGAAGAACAAAGACAACTCATCCAGCAACAAGCACAAGCAAAGGCACAGATGGCTCGTTATGAGGATGAGTTGGCCAGAAAGAGAATGCAGGTATATGGTACCTCATCTGCTGCCTCTTCTGATATATAGAAGGGAATTGATTTCAGCACATTTTGTAGTCTTCTGTCTTTAAATAAAATCAAGTAGCTAGAATCACATCAGATACTTTCGTCAAATTTTAAACTATTTCACTCACAGCAAGAACATGATGCCCAAAGAAAACAAGACACAGAGCTGGTAAAGATGCAAGAGGAATCATCGATACGGAAAGAACAGATCAGGCGTGCAACAGAAGAGCAAATTCAAGCACAACAGCGTCAGACAGATAAAGAACAAGCGGAAATAGACCGTGAGACACTAAGAGTGAAGGCAATGGCTGAGGCAGAGGGGCGTGCTCATGAGGCAAAACTGGCTGAAGAAATAAATAAGAGGATGTTGTTGGAAAGAGCAAATGCAGAGCGAGAGAAATGGCTTGCAGCAATAAACACGACGTTTGACCACATTGGAGGTACTGTAGTTTGAGTGCTTTGCAGCTATTCTTCATTGAATGTTTCCTTCCTCAATATTCTTTGGGCAGGCATAGCATGAAAAGTAGTATTGAAAAATGCTTTCATAGCTTGAAGCATCATAATATTTATGCAGACCTGCGTTCCTGCAGGCTGCATATGAGATTTATAAAAGAGCACAGCCCTGGGTTCTTCCTGCATATCTGCAAATGATTAAGATTGTTGTAGCTTCTGTTCAGCTGCCTTGCATAGTGCCGAGGTAAATGGCAGGGCACATTCAACAGTTTCGTTCAGATTATGACGCAAGTAATTGCTTTGGAGAAACATTTTAATTGTTCTGTATCAGCCAGTCTTCGCAACATGGGGGGTGTCTAGCTTATTTTGAAACACGTGAGATGGGTTCATTGCTTGGAAACCAGGTTTCAGTGAGAATTTCGTGTAAGACACCCTCATCCCAAAGGTAGACAATTATTATTTTTGCAGATAATTTGATTGTTACACAGGTTCTTAAAACTTCCTACAAATTTTGGTATATACATTGTTAGTAGTCCACACAGTTCTAAAATTCCATTCAAATTCCTTGCTACAGAGAATCATGACCAGGAGCACAATACTGTGCACATGAATTATCTGCACCTTTATAATTAGAAAATCAAGTTCTTAAGGAGGGTCAAGATATTCTTGCCACTGGCCACATACAGTTCTTCAAAACATACTATGACATTCCTTATTCTTTTTCTAGAAGTCGTGAAAAAGACATGCAAATATCTAGCCAAATGTGATTTGTGCCAGAGGGAGAAGAATGAAATGATCACTTCTCTTGGTTTACTCCATCTCCCACTAGATAAGATAATTTTATTGATGTCCAAAAATGACTGCAAGAGTAGGCCAATAGGACTGAAAAGCACATTCAGCAAAGAAAAGTACATTGTGGCAGTGTGAAAGGCATCTCCTAGAACAGAACTGGTGGTAACAAATATCAATGGATATGATTATTCGTCTTTTTAACTTAAAAGGGAAGTATAATAGTTTTGTGATTGTTGATCACTTGACCAAACCTTTGAACCACAAAGGACCGTGGGTCAGATGAGGGTGTCCATGAGAGACATCTTGGACATAATGTCTTGAAAATGGTGACGGGAACTTTGTCTCTTGAGAAGGGCTAGGGACCCATAGCCCTTGTTGACTTTGTTCGACAAAATATGGTATTCTCACACAGGATCAATACCTTCAGTAACCACTCACACAACCAGATCAAAGATCAATACACCAATGTTTTTACGTGGTTAAAACCCTCGAAGAGGGAAACAATCCATGACCCCAGCTAACGTGGCCACTTGAGGCAATATTATATGCAAAAGAAAAATATTTTACAAGAGAGTTTTTCACAATCAATCATCAACAAATGACCCTCCATGCTCTTTAAATAGAGGTATGGACCAATCATGAATGAGCTTTCTGATGAAGTGCATGTGTAGCTCAATGTGTTTGCCATGCTGTGTAGCTCAATGCGTTTGGTGAGCTTGATAACACTTTGATTGTCACACTAGAGGGTGGTTGGATGTTGCTGCTGGAATCCAAACTCTTAAAGGATCCTCGAAGCCATAAGGCTTCTTGACTTACGTTAACCGCTGATCGATACTTTGCTTCTGCTAAACAAAAAGTAATGGCTAGTTGTTTCTTACAATCCCAAGTTACAGGTCTGGAACCAAGGCTGAAAACATATAACCTGTAGTAGACTTTCAATCATTAGGGTAGTCGGCCCAATCTGAATCAGTGAAGCCAACTAACAAAGGAGTCCTCCCTGAACTGTAATGTATCCCAAACTAAATTGTACCTCGGAAATATCGAAGTATTCTTTTTTCTGCTTTCCAATGGCTTTCATGGGGTGTTTGCATATACCGGGCAACAAGACCAACAACAAAGGAAATATTAGAACGGGTATGAGTCAAGTATAAGAAGCAACAAGCTTGACTCCAGACTGGAAGGGAGAAGGGCTTGGTTTAGAATCTTACATGTGAAAGCGACAAAGGTGGTCACAGGCATACTTAGATTGGGAAAGAATAATTCCTCCCTTGGTTTGCAATACTTGGAGGCCAAGGAAATGATTCAAATAGCCTAAGTCTGTAATTTCAAATTTCTTCATAAGGCTGGATTTAACATGGGTTAAAAGTTTAGGATCACAATCACTGAGGATAAGGTCATCAACATAAAGAACAAGTACTATGAAATGGATTTTTGCTTTCTTGGTATAGACATTAGGGTTAGAATGACGTCTAGAAAAGCTGGTGTCAAGAGGAAAGCAGATAGAATTCATTTTGGTTACGGGGGAAAAGGTTTCATTGTAGTCAATGCCTTCAACTTGAGAGAATTCTTCGGCAACTAACAGAGCCTTATGTCTTTCAACACCTCCATTGGATGCATACTTAGTTCTATATACCCATTTACATTTGCCAAGTTTTATTCCTTTCGGAATAGGTACAAGATCCCAAGTATCGTTCGCCATTAAGGAATGATATTATTCATTCATGGTCGTGTCCCAATCTGGATGGCTAAAAGCTTTTGCAAATGTATCTGGATCATGAGTCTCTAAAACTTGAGCCAAAAGAGAGGAGGCTCGTTGGAACTGTGACTGTGTTCAATGTTGATCTGTAGGATCATTGACAAGATCACTAGTTGCTTCTCGTGTTGAACGAAACCATTTGGGAAGCGGTGGTGTTGGTGCAAGTTCATGTTCAATGGACTCATTTGGAGGAAGGTGAGCAGGCAGAGGTGGATTTTCATCCTCATTGTCATCATTGTCAAATTTTAAGCATTTAATACATTCAATTTCAGATATGAAAATTACTTCCAAGTGACCTCAAACAGTAAACTAGGGCTGTAATCACTGAATAATTTTACATTGAAATTATGAGAGAAAAATTACAATGGAATCACAAAGATCAGAGAGAAATCATCCATACACGAGACACAAATTTTTGTTCAGTAAAATTTTCAGATTGAGAAATTCTGAGGAAAAAAACTAGTCCTCTCAACAAATTATAACTTCAACAAAAATTCTAGAAAACACTTCCAACTTACAAATCTACTGTACCCTGCTGACATCACCCTATACGGCTTGCTTGCATTAGATGTACGGTATGCATGTGACGTATGGCCTGCAATAAATGCATTGTACGGTTCACACGTGCGATTGTTTTTGATACTGTATGGTTCGCACGTGACTCATGTGTGACCTCTTCTCCTCTTCCTGTCACACGTGCGACTGTCTCTCCCTCACACATGCAGGTGTTCTCCTTCACATGTGCGGCCTCACACGTGTGACTGTCCTTCCCAGACTGAAAGAGTGAAGAGAAAGAAAGATAGACTAGAAACCCTTGACTGGATTTACCCAAGTGAAGAATTTTCTTGCTGAAATTCGCAACCTCAATCTCCTTGGCAAGAGTGCTCACTCACTCATGCCAACATCATTATGACAAAATAAGCTGTGTGGTGCCTCCTCACATTGCCTCTCCTTATATAGGAGTCTAAGAGTGAGTTTAGGAACCCCTTCTAAACTCAACATTAAATTAGAATTGTTTATTCCTCGAAGTGGGTGCTAAGCCCCAACAATAACAATTCCAAGCCCCAACTCTACATAAAAGGGATTTTCACAAAAGAAAAATGCCTGTGAGTGCCAACAAAGATTCCCACATGCCTGATACCAAGGCCAATGTGAGAATACCTCCCTGAAGCTAAAAAAACATCAACTCTCCCTCTTAGTGAGGGAGGTATTCTCCACCACTCCTAGCTTGTCTCTAAAGTAGATAAACTCCCCCTTCAGTAGAGGTTTAGTGAGAATATCTGTAATTTGCTCATATGTGGAAATGTATTGGAGCTTCACAACTACCTTCTGCACCTTGTCATAGTAAATCATAGTAGGCTCCAACACCTGACCAAATAACCCTACAAGAAGTTTGCGAAGCCAAATAACCTCAACTCGCCAAACTAGCTTCCATATACTCTGCCTCTGCTGAACTAAGTGCCACAAAAGTCTTTTTCTTGCTGAACCAAGAAACCATCGCTGATCCCAGGCTGAAACAACCACCAGAAGTGTCTATCAGTCAACTGCACTATCTGCCTAATCTGAGTTTGAATATCCATGTAGCCTCACTCCATCACCCCCAACATATCTTAGACCAAATCCAGCTGTACCTCGAAGGTACCTAAGCACATGTTTCGCAACTACCCAATGCACCTGCCTCGGCTCAACCATGAACTGGCTCAAGGTATTGACAACAAAGAAAATATCCGGCCTCGTGTTGACCAGATACATCAACTAACCAATCAACTTCCTGCATATCATGGGATCCACCAAATCTGAGTTCGAAGTCCCCAAGTTCTTCAGATTGGCGATCATAGGTATAGTCATGGACTTACAGTCCATCATCCCGAACCTCCTCAGTATCTCAATTGCATACTTCCCCCGTTCGAGGAAGATCTCGCCCGACTGCTGCCACACTTCCAATCCCAAGAAATAATGCATCAATCTAATATCCTTTGTCTCGAACTCCGAAGCCAAATCCTTCTTGCAACTGGCAATGAGCTTCTCTGCTCTCATGAGTAACAAATCATCAACATACAACACCAATATAAGAGGATCCTCACCAATTTGTATGAGATATAGGTTGGGATCCGCTTCACTCTTGGTGAAGCCCGTCGATCCTTGAGTACCATGCCCTGGGTGCCTGCTTGAGTTTGTACAAAGCTTTCTTCAACATGCAAACATGGGACTTCCTCCCATGTACCTCAAAGACTCGAGGTTGCTCAATGTACACCCCTTCCTCAATCACAACATTGAGGAATTCTGTCTTCACATCCATTTGATGTATCCTCCACCCCATAACTGAAGCAAGAGAAATAACAACCCTAATAGAAGTATACCTGGTGAATGGAGCAAAAGTCTCCTCATAGTCCACTCTCTTTTTCTGGGATAACCCTCTCGCCATGAACCTCGCCTTGTACTTCTCGATGTTATCATCTGCAACATGCTTGATCTTATACATCCATTTGGAAGTCACCATAGACTTCCCCTTTGGTTTCAGAACGATGTCCCACACATCATTCTTCATGATGCACTGATATTCCATCATGGCATCCTTCCAAACCTGTTGGCCTATTGCCTCCTCGAAACTGGAAGGCTCAGAATCAATGATGCTACTCATAAGTGCCACATAGCTAGAAAACCTGTACAGAGGCCTGCTCTCCTTGAAGGTGCCCTTGGGCGCTGCATACCTCTTCGCATCTCTCAAAGTATCCTAAAGCCATCTAGGCCTCGTGTCCTTGTCACTAGGAGGGTCCATTGGATTTGTTGACTCCTCTGAATCCTCATGGTTTGAAGGCTAAAACACTGTGCTAGATGGACCTGTACTCTCCTCAACTTTCAGAGCCTCCTGCTCACCATCCATTTCTGTCGTGGTCTCTGGGGACCTCCTGAAAGCCAATTCCTCCTCAAACCTGACATCCCGACTAACCTCAATCTGCCGCTGTCCTGTAATGTAGATACGGTATGCCTTCAAAGTCTTGCTATATCCCACAAGCAAGCCCTTCCTCCTAGAAGGTTCTAATTTCGTCCTTTTCTCCTTAGGAACATGGATGTAAACTAGACAACCAAAGGTCCTCAAATGCCCTATGTCTGGTCTCACTCCGGTGAACGCATCTTTAGGAGTCTTATCCTCCAAGATCCTATGATGACTCCTGTTCTGAACATAGGCTGGTGTGTTACACGCCTCTGCCCAAAGCAACATAGGTAGATCTTGGTCATGCAACATTGCCTTGACAACTTCCACTATGGTCCAATTCTTCCTCTCCGCAACCACATTCTGCTGTGGGTTGAAAGGCACTGTCAACTCCCTCTTGATCCCTGCCTCCTTGATGAAATCTCTGAAGTCGTTGGAGGTATACTCACTCCCATTATATGACGTCAAGACCTTGATCTTCTTCCCTGTCTGATTCTCCACTAGAGCCCTGAATTCCTTGAATTGACTAAAGACCTCATCCTTGGTCTTCATGAAGAAGATCTATGTCCTCCTGGAATAATCATTAATGAAGGTTACATAGTACAAGTAACCACTCAAAGATGGAACTTACATCAGTCCACACCAGTGTAATCAAAACCAACCGTCTGGACTGGCCTCCAACCCAAAAATGGTCGGATTGGCCACACAGAACCATTTTTGGCCGGTTCTGTATGAAACCGGCCAAAAATACTGAACTGGATGTTTCCGTACCAGTTCTTTTACGAAACACATATGACACACTAAAGAAGGAAGATTTCAATTTTTTTTGACAAAATAATTAAATTGTGGTTGAGGGGGCCTACCAACTAACCCTAGGCCCTCCCTCAAACCTATTTAAAAGACCCCCCCACCCTCTACTCCACTCACACTATTCATTTGAGCTCCCTGGAATTATTGAGCTGAGTTTGTTAGGTGGTTTTGGAGAGCTATTTGCAGAGATTTTCTGAAGGAGTTCTTGGGCAGATTTGGAGAGCTGGTTGAAGGCTTCAATTGAAGATTTTTTGGGTTAATTTTCTGCAACAAATTTGGAGCTGTTTCAAGGGATTTTTTTGGGCTGTTTTGGGGGTGTTTTGGAGCTGTTTTTGCCAGCATTTTGGTGGTTATTTTCCAGATTTCTGTGGGCTGTTAGAGAGCTGGTTTTCCTGCTGTTGGGATCTTCTCTTCTTCTCCATATTTCAACTTGTTGTGAAGGTATGTCAAGGCTTCTCTTATTCCTCTCTTTTTCTCTTTAAAACTGCTGATTTTTTTTCCTAGAAATTAAGAAATCTTAGGGTTTTATTTGCAGATATTTTGTTGTTGTTGAAAAAATGTCTCAGTCCAACATCCTTAAAAACAAGAAGGATTCAGCATGGGCTCATTGTTGGTTGAATGAAAAAACCCATAAAGTTGCAATTATTGTGGGGAGACAATTAAAGGTGGGGGTATCCATAGGATAAAAGAACACTTAGCATGTGAAAAAGGCCAAGTAGAAGGTTGCACAAAAGTCTCTGATGAATTAAACTTGGAGATGCAAAATCTTCTTGTATCCTACCAAGCAGAGAAAGCTAGGGCCAAGAAGGTTAAAAGATATGTGGGGAAAAGTCAAGCTGATGATCATTTTACTATTCCTAGTTTTGAAGAATCCTCTAGTTTTCCTATTGGATTGGGAGTGGGACATAGAGATGAAGTTGAAAATGTTTTTTCCGTTGACCCTAGTGCATCAAGTTTGAAGAGAGCACCCAAAGGGCTTTACTCTTTCTTTGTACCCCGCAGCACCTCAGGTTCTCAACCCACCATTGATGCTAAATGGAAGAAGATAGAGAAGGAGGCTGCTTGGGAATGCACTGCTAGATGGTGGTATGATGCAAACATACCATTCAATGCTATTAATTCTGCATATTATCAGCCTATTATAGATGTTATAGCTGCATGGGGTCCCGGCTTCAAAGCCCTGAGTTTGCACGATATCGGGAGGTCACTTTTACAAAATGAGGTCCAAAGAATAAATAAATACTTCATAGTGTTCAAGGGGTCATGGGCTAAAACATGGTGCACAATCAAATCTGATGGCTGGACTGATGGAAGATCTCACACCATTCTCAATTTCTTAATTGCTTGCCCAAAGGAACTGTTATCCCCATTTGGGGGATAACTAAAGAGATGATGTCTCGAGGCCCTCAGGTTGCAGATATGGAGTGTCGAGAGACTACATGACCAACAGTTTCCTTTGCATAGATGCAAAACCCACTCACCACCATAGATGGTCACAGGTTTACAGATGGCATCCACCACACCAGTTGGCTTCCGGAAGGCATTGGGCCTTGCTCCATGAGGTACAAGTCAGTATTATGGTGAGCATCATTTCAATATTTAAGCCATTTGATTATGTTGTATCTTAGATTGCTCTAGATTTCATGATATGTGTTTGGACATGATGCCTTTTGCCCTACTTCTTCTTGGTGGTTGACATTGTGTCCTAGTAAGTGGTCTTCTTTGGGAATGGGTTTGCTACTAGGAAATCCCTTAATGAGCCATCGTACTGTTCTCGACCATACTTACCACTTTCCATCATTATTCCCCTCCATTTCCTTATCTCTTGGGATTTTAGGGTGTATTTACCCAAGAAGGGGTTGTCCCTCATTCTATGGGAAGAAGGGGCTAAAGGCCCAGAGGGGTTGGTGTTGTGTAAAAGATAAAAGCCTTATATAAACCTTCTATATGCCTTGCCCAGGGATCACCCAAGAAAGCAATGAAACACTTATCTTTGAATAAAAGGGGAACCACAATATAATAATAAAAGATGCTTAAAAGGTTAGTTGAAGGATAGGAGGTCTCATCACGAGCCGACCTATCACGTCCATGGATATCTATGCAATGGCTCCCAGTTGCATGGCTGAGAGAAAGGGGTCTCATCACGAGCCAACCTTCTCATTTCCATTAGGTATTTGTGGGTGACATTGCCACCACATGGTCACCACGCCAGGGCAGTGATCTTCAAACTCTCCTTATGCTATTATGAAAGAAAATATAAAGAAAGAAAGATAAAAGGCAATTGATGGGCTCGGAAAAAGTGCATTGCGGACGAAGGTACCATACACCCTCTACAAAGGCACCCATGAATGAGACACTATGACCCCTTGTATGTCATGAGCCCTATGCCCATTGAGTCTTGGAAGTTCTCCTTGACCTAGGGCAAGACCTACCCAATAGGACACTTCTTCAACCCTCCCATACTTAAGCTTGACAAGTCACATAGTGTCTTTGAGCTGTTAATTGTTTGATATAGTGATCTTTGATGCACATGCTTAAATGGCTTATTTATTGATTGGATCCACTTATCATGATGTTATGACTTGATATCCTTAGAGGGCGTGTTCATTTGTCTTTGCAGGACCTAGCTGGTGGACAATTTTGGGAGAACAAGCCTGGCTTGGGCTTCCATAGGGCTATAAGCCCACAGGTTGGATGCAAGGGGCCTGCATGCCAGATGAGAGAGAGATGACTTGGACGGACTTGATGATGATTTGGACAACCTAGCCCACCCATTACTTGCCAAACGATTTGGCCAGGAGGGGAAAAACGTTCCATTTTTTAGCTTGACGTCATGATCTTGGGGGTTAGGGCATGGTGGTGAGGTGCCAGTCTTTGACACATGGACATTTGAGGAGGAGAAGGCTCTTCACCATGATATGAGTGTCTAGATGCTTGACACATGGCCTTTGGAGGCCCATCCATGCTTCTCTAACACCAACGACTTCCTCAAAGTGGAAAAACGTTCCCTAAAGGGGTGACGTCCTCCTAAATTAGGGTTTAATTTGTGCAAAAGATGAAATTTTAAGTGAATTGTTTAATATTATTTTGTTAAGGGGGCAAGATCAGGGCTGTTGACCCCAATCTTGTGTTTTATTCCTTAATTTGTGGACAAGCTATGTTAGCTAAATTTTTGTATAAATAGAGATCATTAGATCTCATTTTAATCATAACTCTCCCTCTTGTGAGAGGCTTGGTCTGAAATTTTCGGCCCCCTTGGCTCTTTTAGCTCTTGTGCACTTGTTTTATGGCTATGTTGTGAATGGTTGATGGAGGAAGGCCTAGTGCTAGCTTTGTATGATGCTTTCTAGCTCTTGTGGTGAATTGTCTTAGCATTTCTCTTGATCTTGGTATGTTTTTTACTCTCTTGCTATCATTTTATTCAAGTCAAGTATTGTTATGCTAGGAGTTAGGTGGGAAGTATAAGGGCATACACCCCCACCATATCTTTCATCATTTTGTTTGCTTCATCTCATTGATTAAGGGTTTGCTAAGAGAAGTATAAGGGCATGCACCCTCTTAGCTTAAACCTTAGCTTAGAGAAACTTGCCTTGGGGAGTAAAAGGGCTTATACCCCCAAGGAGGTAGCTTCTCTAAGCTCCTTGTGACTCCATTAACCCAATAGTAAAGGCACTAGTCATTGATTTGTTGCATTGGAGAAATAAAATATTGCATTGGAAAACGTGATTTTCGGTCATTTTTACTTATTGCAAAGTGGATTGTTTTCCTTGTGCCTTGGGCACCTCACAGCCACTAGGGCGTACCCATCTATGGGCTACTTATTGCTGCTATTACAAAATTGCATCTTCGGCCATTAGGGTTGCAAAAACCCTAACTTACTTGTTTTAATAACTCTCTTATCAACCATTGGTTTTTGCTCAAAGTTTGCACACTTACTCTCCTTGTCCTAGTGCACTTTTTGGCAAAGTTTGAGGAGATTTCAGTGGCTGATTTTCTTGCTGTAATATATTGAATGTTACAGCCATAAGCTTGATATAATTTGCTGCAGACAAATGTTTACAACTGCCTTATATTTTGTGCTAGAATATTGGCTTTTCATCTTGAGTTTAACTAGTCTTCCTCTTGCAATTTCTACTTGATCTCTATTACTTATTGAGCAGCTCATAGTACCATTTATTTTCTGATTTATACTGTTATATACTGCTGCAAATTAGGGACAACAAGCTTAACTTGCTGATCCAACTAACATATAATCATAGTCACCAGGTTTGGTGAATTTCAAGGTTGAAAATCGAAATTCGTCGAAATTTAAAGCTAGTTCAAATAAAATCGATGAGATTCGGCTAAGTTCAAGACAAATTTGAAGTCGAATTTTAATTCAAATGAAATCGCAATGAAATTTTCCTTAGTTCGTTGAGGTTTGTTGGCATTCTGTGGAAGTTCATTTTTAAATTTTTTGAAAAACACAACATTTCTCCTCCCTCTGCGTAGAATTCCTTCAGCGCGGCATTGCATAGCACTCCATACCATTTTCCGAGCAGCAAGCAGTTCCTCAAGGTTCACACAAATGCAATCGTCCCCTCTTCACACAAACTCAACGTCGAGGCTACATGTCCACAAGGTTAGGGTTCGACAGCGGCATACATTGACATCTATACATTGGTGGTCATTGATATCGGGTGGAGGGAAATCGGTGCACTGAAATCTGTTCAACCACGTAGTCCATTCATTTGAATCCATAAACGTTTTCCAACGATGGTTCTAGAACTATATTTAAATATTATTGGAAGTCGACTTTCTTTTTAATTCACAGTTGTTTCCACAATAACCCACAGTTTGTTTCCATGGTAGTTAATAAAACTTTTTGAGAAATTGAGACGGGAGAGGTAAAAGACAATATTTTTGTTAATTTGTTAAATATTAATAAAATTGTTTTATTTAACTTAAATTATTAATGTTGGTATGTTATTTTTATCATGCTATTTTCATCTCTATTTATGTGTAATTAGCTTCTTGAATTTTATTATCTATATATTTTTTTAATTTTCTAGTCTCTCGAACTTAATGTCGAATTTTATCACGAAAATTTTCACTGTCGAATTTTTGTTGAACTTCAAAGTCATCGAACTCGAACTTGAACTCGAACTAGGTGACTTAGCATATACTATTGCAATGTGTCTTCTCTTGTGTCTCGAGCAGGTACAATCATTCGGAGAAGTGTTATACCTATGGGGCAACTCTTTCTTGACTTTCAAGGTATCTCTTTCCACCTTTCCCTCCACTTAGACTTGACCTATAGGGGCTTCATTTCCATCCATATTCATCTCCATCTCAATCCCCCTAGGGTCACCAGGATCACCTCCCTAGAGTGATCTAGTCACCCTTGAAGTGCGGGACCTACATCGAGGTGACATTGGGTGTAGGATTTCCAAGTTGTAGCACTTGTTCCCTGGTTGGGTCGGGCTTTGCCCAACCTACAACTTGTGCTATAATAAGGACCATGTTCCTAAAATTTGTGGATGCATCCGATCAAGTGAAGGATGCACAATTATTATTGTCTTTTAGATGTAGTTGTGGAGGTAGGGGTTCAGAATGTTTTACAGGTGATAATAGAGAATGCCTCCAACTATGCTGTAGTGGGAAGGATGTTGGAGGAAAAACACCCCACGATTTGGTGGACTCCATGTGCAACCCACTGTTTGGACCTCATGCTTGAGAATATTGGTAAAATTGAGTGGGTGAAGAAGTGTGTGGAAGAAGCAAAATTCATAATCAGGTATATCTACAACCACACATGGGTTTTGAACCTAATGAGGAAAAACACTCGGGATAGAGAGCTTGTTTGGTCAGCCATTACGCGATTTGCAACAAACTTTCTTTCATTGTAGTACATTGTTCTGCAAAAAGCCGATTTGCGAAAGATTTTTTCTTGTGATGAATTGAATGCATCTCACTGGAGCAAAAAGCCTGAAGGGAAACAAGTGGTTGACAAAGTGTTCGAAAAACGTTTTTGGAAAAAAGTAGAAGAGATAGTGTTATTCAGTTAACCTCTTGTTAAAGTGTTGCGAAGGGTGGATAGTGATAAACTTGCCATGGGTTTTATTTATGAGGCCATGGATCGGGCCAAAGAGGCAATCAAGGCAACATATGAGGACAAACGACATAAGTATTTTCCTCTATGGAGAATCATTGGTGAAAGATGGAACAAACAACTCCATAGACCTTTACATGCAACTGACTATTACAAAAACCCAAGGTATGTAATTTCAAAGTTTCTAACTTTCTAAGTTCTGTTATTCATTAGAAAAACGTATTGAAAGATTCAAATTTAAATTTAAATTGATGAAGATTTTTTTGTCTTTTGAACCTTGAAGGTACCATTATACAAAAGCTTTTGAAGCAGATGGGGAGGTAAAAGAGAGATTGTACAAATGCATTGAGTGCATGATCCCTAATCCCATGAAACAAGATGAGATACATAGCAAGCTCTTGAATTTCGATGAGAGTCTTGGTACCTTTGGCATGTCTATCAATGTTATCAGAATCGAAAACCGGACCAGATCAGTTGACCCCAAAAATTCAAAATTGGACCAAACCGGAGAAAAATGTTCACAACTACTTCATCTAAAAGATGAAATAATAATTGTGCATCCTTCACCTGATCAGTTGCATCCACAAATTTAAGGAACATGGTTCCTTTTGGGCAAGCAATTAATAAATTGAGAATGGTGCGAGATCTTCAATCAGTCCAACCATCAAACATGATTGTGCACCTTGTTTTAGCCCTTGACTCCTTGAACTCTATGAGGTATTCATTTATTCTTTGGACCTCATTTTGTAAAAATGACCCCCTGATATCATGAAAACTCGGGGCTTTGAAGCTGGGACCACATGCAGCTATAACATCTATCATAGGCTAATAATATGCATAATTAGTAGCATTGAATGGCATGTTTGCATCATACCACCATCTAGCAATGCATTCCCAAGCAACCTCCTTCTCTATATTCTTCCATTTAGCATCAGTGGTGGGTTGAGAACTAGGGGTGGTGCGGGGTACAAAGAAAGAGTCAATCCATTTGGGTGCTCTCTTCAAACTTGATGTACTAGGGCCAACGAAAGAAACATTTTCAACTTCATCTCTATGTCCCACTCCCAATCCAATAGGTAAACTAGAGGAATCTTCAAAACTAGGAATAGTAAAATGCTCATCAACTTGGCTTTTCCTCACATATTTTTTAACCTTCTTGACCCTAGCTTTTTCTACTTTGTAGGATGCAAGAAGATTTTGCATCTCCAAGTTTAATTCATCAGAGACTTTTGTGCAACCTTCTCCTTGGCCTTTTTCACATGCTAAGTGTTCTTTTATCCTATGGATACCCCCACCTTTAATTGTCTTCCTACAATAATTGCATACTTGATGGTTTTTTTCATTTAACCAACAATGAGCCCATGCTTGATCCTTCTTGTTTTTAGGGATGTTGGACTGAGACATCTTTTCAACAACAAAAAAAATCTGCAAATAAAACCCTAAGATTTCTTAATTTCTAGGAAAAAAATCAGTAGTTTTAAAGAGAAAAAGAGAGGAATAAGAGAAGCCTTGACATACCTTCACAACAAGTTGAAATATGGAGAAGATAAGATTCCAGCAGTAGAAAAACCAGCTCTCTGACAGTCCACACAAATTTGGAAAATAACCACCAAAATGTTGGCAAAAACAACTCCAAAACACCCCCAAAACAGCCCAAGAAAATCCTATGAAACAACTCCAATTTTGTTGTAGAAAATCAACCCAAAAGATATCTTATTGAAGCCTTCAACCAACTCTACAAATCTGCCCAAGAACTCCTTTAGAGAATCCCTGCAAACAACTCTCCAAAACCACCTAAAAAACTCAGCTCAATAAATCCAAAGAGCTCAAATGAATAGTGTGAGTGAAGTAGAAGGGGGGTGGTCTTTAAATAGGTTTGAGGGAGGGCCTAGGGGGTAAGTTGGTAGGCCCCCTCAACCACAATTTGATTTTTTTGTCAAAAAAAATTTGAAATTCGCCTTCTTTAGTGCGTCTTACTTGTTTCGTACAGAACCGACCAAAAATGGTTCTGTGTGGCCGGTTTGACCGTTTTTGGGATGGAGGTCGGTCCGACCACCCGGTTTTGCTGGATCAAGCTGGTTCTGATAAC
Organism: Picea glauca; assembly: GCA_000966675.3. Lineage (NCBI taxonomy): Eukaryota > Viridiplantae > Streptophyta > Pinopsida > Pinales > Pinaceae > Picea > Picea glauca. The sequence continues at coordinate 687,911 of JZKD02S1674235.1, read as the reverse complement.
ATTGATGTCTATGTCTATACAAAGCAGAGCAAAGGATCCACCGGGTAAGAAATTTCAAAGTTTTCAAACTATATTATTCATTGCAAAAGTAGAGTTAATGTTTCAACTTTCAAGGTCATTTGTTAAAGCTTCTTTGCCTTCGACACTTATTGCAGCCTATTGGTGGCAACATTTTTGTAGTCAGTGCCCTGATCTACAAAGATTTGCAATTCGGATATTGAGCCAAACATGCAGTGCTTCTGGGTGTGAATGCAATTGGAGCGGTTTTTAGCGTATACACACCAAGAAGCGGAACCGTTTGGAGCAACACTGGTTGAATGATATGGTTTTTGTTTAGTACAACCTTAGGTTGAGGCGCAACCAGTTGATGAATAGAACACCTGAATCAGGCAAACATAGTCTTGGATGACTTTGATCTCTCATTAGAGTGGGTTGTGGAGAGTCAGGGACCACCATTTGACAACGAAGACCTTTCTTGGATGGACTTGGACCCACTTCCAAAACCAGAGGTACAAATACCTTCCGAGCTAGGGGAATCGAGCGGAATCCATAATCCTCCCCATGTAGGGCCCAGGAGGATGAGGATTTCGATGAGGATTCTGATGATTAGTACAATGGTATCTAGATTCTAGTATCATACAATATACTATGCTTATTTTTGGACTCTATAGGGCATTTAGAGCCTCTTTATTGATGTATTTTTGTTCAGAACTTCAAGTATGTATTGCACTTGGTGTTATTTTCGTTATATGCACTCTTACTCACTATATAAAATAGAATTTTTGCATATTTGTGTATAATAGTTTGGATTCATATTGATGCTCATGAATATATATGTTTTTTTCAAATTTTGAATATTTTATGTAGTTTTTGGTCGACCGATTTTTTGGTCCGGTTTTTTTCCGGTCCAATATGGTTTCAAATTTTTGGGGTTGACCAGTTTGGTTTGGTTTTTGGTTTTGATAACATTGGTCCACGCACATCTGAATGTACCAGATCCAAAATCCCCTTGAACCTACTATAACTGCTTGGAAAAGAAACCTTGGCATTCTTGCCAAGTGCACAGCCCCTGCATACACCCTGGTGCTCTGCTCCAAACTTTGGAAGACCTGTAACCATCTTCCTCAACACTGGCAAAGCCTTGTAATGCAAGTGTCCCAATTTCCTATGCCAAAGCTCACATAGACTATCATTGTCATGTACGAAGGCCTGGGCTGGCTGTCCAGTCAACCTGTAAAGGCCACCATCACGAACACCAATGACCCTTGCTCAGTCAATGCTTGATCCTCTCGGCCATGCAAGAACCTATCCACCTGAGAATGCTACCACATACCCTTTGTCTTCCATGGCATAGATATAAAGTAGGTTCTTCTTCAATCATGGTACATACAACACATCACTCATCCTGAGAGGCTTCCCGGACTCCAGTTGAAACAAAGCTGTCCCAACTCCGTTGACTGCATACTTGGCATTATCACCAAGCTCCACTTTCAATCCTGAGTCCTCCTCTGACAAACTGGTGAGTGACTCCTGTGATCCTGTCATATGACGAGAAGCTCCATTATCCACCAACAAAGTCCCACTACCAGAAACTATACCAAAAAGGGAGGAGACCAATAAGAACTCCCTCTAAAGCTTGTCTGCAATCTCATCCACCTCTGTTGATGATGCCTGCTGCTTCCCTTTCCCTTTCTTCCTTTATGGACACTGTGAAGCATAGTGGTTTTGCTTGTGGCAAGCAAAGAACTTAACCTTGCTAAGGTCCTTCTTCGTCCACTACTCTGGAGATGCCTCTCTCCCTGTGGAACCTTTTCCTTTTCCCTTCATAGCATTAGCAGCTAGGGCCCGGTTCTCATTATCACCACCTCTTTGCTTGCCATTCCTAGACTCTATTTGAGCCTCCTCTTGGATGTAATCAATCCATAGTCTGTCAAATGTTGACGACTTCTCTCTTGCACAAATGGTTCCCAGGACCTGGGAAAACCATTCAATGCCACATTCACCAACTCTGTGTTGTCAACTGCCTCACGAATGGATACAAGCTGATCACAAATCTGAGTGATCCTCATGAGGTAGCTAGCAACTGTATCTGATTATGACATCTCAACAGGTCATAGCTTATGCCTCAAAATCAACTTTCGGCTTGTATTCCCGCTTTGGTACAAGCCCACCAAAGCATCATACATATACTTTGTTGTCTTCTTGTTGGAAATATGAGGAGTCAAGTGATCCTTCACAGAATCCAACAACACTTGCTTGGCCTTCACTTCCTTCTTCTTATGGGCTGCCAATTCCTGTGCATCATTTGAATTTGGAACCACCATCTCAAAGAAATCTTTGAGATCATTCTCTTCCAAGAGAAAAAGAATCCTAGCCTTCCAGGCCCATAAATTTGTGGCCCCTTCCAATCTGTTCTCAACTTCAAGAGTGCTCACCATTGTGTCCAAACAAGAGTACAAATCTGCAACAACACAAATTTGCAGCAACTTGTGTCTCAAGAAGATGACCTTCTCTCTCTAGAGCCTATGATCTGATACCATGTCAAATTTTAGGCATTTAATGCATTCAATTTTAGAGTTTAAAATTACTTCCAAGTGACCTCAAACAGTGAACTAGGGCTGTTATCACTGAATAATTTTACACTGAAATTATGATAGAAAAATTATAGCGGAAGCCCCAAGATCAGAGAGAAATCATCCATACACGAGACACAAATTTTTGTTCAGGAAAATTTTCAGATTGAGAAATTCAGAGGACAAAAACCAGTCCTCTCAGCAAATTACAACTTCAACAAAAATTTCAGAAAACCCTTCCAACTTTCAAATCTGCTACCTGCTAACGTCACCATGTATGGCTTGCTTGCGTTAGCTGTACAGTCTGCATGTGCCGTACGACTTGTAATAAATGCATCCTATTGTCCAAACGTGTCGTTGTTTCTGCTGCGATACGTTCCGCACGTGTGGTAGAGACTGCACGACTCACACGTGCAACCTCTTCTCTTCTTTCTGACACACTTGCGACTGTCTCTCCTTCACATGTTCGGTTGTTCTCTTTCACACGTGCGGCCTCACACGTGTGACTGTCCTTCCCAAGCTGAAAAAGTGAAGAGAGAGAAAGATAGACCAGAAATCCTAGACTAGATTTGCCAAAGTGAAGAATTTCCTTGCTGAAATTCGCAACCCGAATCTCCTTGGCAAGAGTGCTCACTCACTCATGCCAACATCATTATGACAAAATAAGATGTGTGGTGCCTCCTCACATTGTCTCTCCTTTTATAGGAGTCTAAGAGTGAGTTTAGGAGCCCCTTCCAAACTCAACTTAAATTAGAATTGTTTATTCCCCCAAGTGGGTGCTATGCCCCAACAATAACTATTCCAAGCCCCAACTCTACATAAAAGGGGTTTGCACAAAATAAAAATGCAATGTGAGTGCCAACAACGATTCCCACATGCCCGACACCAAGGCCAATGTGAGAATAACTTCCTGAAGCTACAAAAACATCAACAATCATTTGAAGAAGAAATTGGAATAGGAACAGAAGATGGCACAAATGTAGACCTAAGATGGCACACACATGTCGAATTAGGCACAGGAAAAAAGATTTCCATCAAATTTAACATCTCTTCTAATAATTATTTCATTGGAATGGGGTTGAAGAAGTCGGTAACCTTTGACATCTTTAGAATATCCAACAAAAGTGCACTTCTCACTTTTAGGCTATAATGCTTTCCTTTTTTCATTAGGAATGTGAGCCCATGCTTCACTACTAAATACATGGAAGTGGTTTACATCTGGCTTAATTTTAGTTCATGCTTCTTTTGGTGTTATATTTTTAAAAGCCTTTGCGGTAGTGTGATTTATTATGTAACTGGCACAATTGATGACGTCTGCTCAGTAATGAAGACTTAATCCTTCAAATTGGATCATACAATTAGTCGTTTCCTTTAATGTGCGATTCTTTCTTTTAGCAATACCATTTTGTTGTGGTGTTAATGGAATAGTATTTTATATTTGAATGCCCTGTGCAATGTAGTAGGTTGCAAACTTGTTCACATATTCACCGCCATTATCTGTTCTTAACTTTTGTAGTTGATGAGTTGATGTCCAAATTGTTTTTCTACAAGGGCCTTGCACGCAAAAAACATGTCAAAAACGTCACTCTTAAATTTTAAGAAGTAAACCCAAGTGCGTTTGGAGAAGTCATCAATGAAAGTTAAGTACTTACACCTAGAGAAAGAAGGAGAAGAAAGTGGACCACACAAATCATTGTTAACAAGCTGGAAAGGGGTCGTGTTGTATCGAGAGGCATGTTTGTCAAAACCGTCCCAATGATGTTTGCTGAGAACACAATCGACACAAACACCATCTCTGCAATAAATGAGAGAAAGACCAATCACCCTATTTTTATTACATAGTTGCTGCAATGAGTGATCGTTTAGATGACCAAACTGCTCATGCCAGAGTTTGCTCAAATCATTGCTATGAGCAACAAAAACCGATGGAAATGATGACGACCCAAAGTTTTCAAATTTTTACAACCTGGTAATATCATTAACAATTCCAGTGGCTAGGACATGCTTAGGATCTTTTAAATCCTTGATTACAACTTGGTGAGGTGAAAACTCTACTATTTTACCTTCTTTGGAATGAGTGATATATTAACAGAAGGTTGCATGAAAGGCTTGGAACACATAATACATCATTGAAATGATCATTATCTACTTGAATTGTTCCAGACCCTACAACACTAAGAGATCTATCATCACCAACAAATATTCTGTGATGTCCCGTTCCCAAGAGTAGGCCACCAGGGAGTGACTTAGTAGTCTATATGTTCCGGTAGACTATAGTCAGGCACAAACATGGAACAAGATGGAGAAATAAGGAGGAATTGATGGCTAAACGATGAATTAAGCCAAAATACTTAGGAAAAGTCACTTAAGCCTAAGTCAAC
>JZKD02S1674235.1:605667-622255 GCA_000966675.3 Picea glauca | reverse complement strand
CAAGCCATATCTAATCCATGGTTGAGATCTCTCAAAAAGAATCTCAACTCAAAACCCACTTTGGGTTAAGTTTCCATAGTTCACTTTATGTCCCCCAATTCACCCACAAAGTGAACTAATAGTCACTTTTCACTCAAGTGACAAATTTCACCCTTTTGACTTAGCAAAATGTCAAAGTGTAATTAGACATAAAGTATAAGGCACAATGGGTCAAATATTTCCCTCTTGTGGTTAGAGGCTCCAAACTATAAGGGAACCACTTCCCGAGGTACACCAAAACTAAATAGCGATAAACCTGTTATAACAATGATGAAAACTTGGTTAATTCAAGGAGAAAAGCCCCAAATTATCACGGGCTAGACCTTTCTCCGTTCGGGCTAGTGCTTGCTAGTCACAGGGGGGAGTCCCTAAGGTGATTTGCTGCTGTCCTAAGTCTGATTTTCTGCATTTAATGACAAAAACCAACTGCTGTTATGTTCGGGACAGCGTGTTAAAATTGTCCAAAACAAGGGGAAAATCGTTTTTTTTTTATCCTGCAGGGTTAACACAATAAAAGAGAGAAAGAGATAGAAAGAAAACTGCTCAAAAGATCAACATAAACCACATTGAACAGCAAGGAAAGATACTAATCTATGTGCAAAATTCACAAAATACCATCAAGAAATAAGGTTAGAACACAAACACAAAATTTCTTTATTGATAGGCTTGCAAGAGGGTTGGTTGCGCCACAATTGACAAGTCCACAACTGGTACAATGATCACTTTGCTGAAAGAAAAGAAACTAAACTAAGAATGAGAGAGGAATGAGAGAAAGAAACTATGCTAGCTGCCACACAAATCTGATCAATAACCAATGAAGACCATCCATTATATAGGAGAGGAGTGGTGATGAAAATAGGAGTTAATGCTCACGAGGGAATAAGTGAGTGAGTAATGCACATGGGTGAGTTATGAGTGAGAGTGTATGGGCATGGTGAGTAAAATAATGGCTAAGATGCATGGGGGATAATTTTAGCTTTCCAACATATGTTAGATTGCTAAATTTGGCCAAAGGATGAGGGAGTTATGAGTTAAAGGGAAATTCGCCCATATTTTTTGGAGATTTCCTAAAATTTAGGAATTTTGCTTTTAAAAGAAATTTAGGGAGAAATTTTAGAAACTGATTGCATGGAAATTGATAATATAGAAAATGAGAGGAATAGAGTGAGAAAAATTAGCCTTGAGTGGCTTAACTTTCTCTAGACAATGCCACCTCACACATGCGCCACCTCTTTTAACTTATTCTCATTTAATACACAATCCTTGGAAAATGTGATCTTGGTTCATGATGCCATGTAGATGCCACATCATCCTGATACTCTGCCACATGTCGAAATTTGAGCTTGCCACTTGTCATTGGAGAGGACGATGACTGCTAAAAATATAAATTTTCAAAAATAGCCATCTAGTCCCAAAATATTGAAACTTGTTTAAACTGACCCAAACTCTCCACAAATGCTCGAAATGACTAGGAGACCACCATCATGTGTCTACTGCTAAAAATAGAAAGTCCTCACATGTCCATGATATTATACTCATTGGATTTGATTTTCCTCAAGAAATCCGAATCCACAATTAGAATAGACATGCGAGCCCTTTTGCTCAACCTGCTAAAAATAATAATCTTGAAAAGGATCCAAAAGACTCAGAATGTCTCAAGGATCAATAATATGTGTTCAGAATCTGAATTTGGGGCCCACAACTCAAATTGCTAAAATTAGAAAGTTCTTGCATGTTGCCCAGAAAAGTTCCATCGAGCCTAGAATCATGCAAGGACCATCCTTGTATGCTCAGAACTACTCCAAACTGTCAAGAGACCCACTCAAACCGTGACTCCTAAAAAGTAGCAATACCTGTTGTATGTAGACATCTCTCTCAAATTCATGAGAAACCAAGCTAAATCTACCTTTGAACAAAATAACCATGTACTGATCATATACATGCCTCTGATGGGAACCAACATCTTGCTCAACACAAGTGCTAAACTTTGGGAGAATCTCAGAATGCTAGCCAAAATAGTGCATGTTGGCTCTTAACCCACAAGATTTTCAAGGGTGAAAATCTAGGGGTTAACAATGGCGACGCAAGGGGACGAGATCCCCTTGTGGGATGTTGAGAACCATATGAATCTTTGTGTCTATAACAATATTACTCTGTGTGAACTCTGTAAGATGTACCAATGATGCTCTGGAAATATATATATCGAAATATACCCTTGTAAATGCGTGGAAGGAAAGAAGGCCCTATAAGTCAACAAAGAAGATCTTATAAGTTGAGCTGTGATACCAAAGCCCATCCAATGGGCCATGCAGTCAAATCAATATAAAGCTTCCCACTGAATCACTGAAACACAAGGGGCATCCAAATCTGCTACCTTTTACCACCCAATATGTACACTCCTTCCGGGTGGTAAATGTGATGATGTCAACACAAGGGTACAATCACTTAATCAGATGTCAATAATGTAAACACCTGTCAAGTGTGAAGGAACACCACCAATAATGACAATGGGTCCTAAGGTACGAGCACAACCTGTCATTGTGAAAGATGTTTTGAAGTCGAACAATGACAAGGATCATCCAATTGAAGCCCAATGATACTCAACCTTGTCGGATGTGAGATAACTGCCAATGAGGCTAACGACTACCAAGGCACTCTACTTCTAGGTCATCCATAGATAATGTGTCGAAGTCGATATAGGATGACCTACTGAAAACAAGAGCAATGATGTCTCTCGTCCCTCAGCGCGAAGTGGTAACTCAAGAAGATCAAGATGAAAGAACCGGGTACCATATCCCTATTGCTGGATGAAGGGGATGATTGACTCAAAGCATAGGGCTCAATGATAAGAGATGAGGAGACAAGACATAAGATGACTCAAGACTCTCCCATGTCTCCTCAAAACTACCAGTCCTAAAGGTTCAATGCTTTGAGAACATTGACAAAGCGGGACCCCCATCCATGCTTGCTCTAATGATAGACACAAAGGCTTGGCACGTGAAAGATAGACATTTAAATTTTGACCCAGGAAAAGCACTAGTGGACAGCCATTTATTCATGAAAGGAAAGACGCACAAGACACGACCACATGTTGATATAAGTGGGCAAAAATCAGCAACACTTAAGCAAAGACTGAAGTAAATAACTAAAGGGAATTTATTTTTGCAAAGGACAAGTAAATTGCTGTCCTAAAATTTTCAGAAAATCAGCAAGCTAAAGTACTCAAACTACTACAATTTTTACCTCAAAGATGCCATAATTAAATCATCGTACTCAAAGAACAAATGTAACCATGCAACCAAATGATCAGTCCGACGAGAGAGGTCAACAAAGTCAACCTTACAGGGGGACCAACAATGAAATTTCATATGACCCAAAGCTGCCTTGATGTACTTGCTATTGAAGGCATAATTGAAGGGTGCCAGTTGACTGAACGCTGGTTGGGACTTAGAACATGGTATTTCAACTGTAACAAGCATGAATGCATGAGCCAAAACTTTTGGCATCGACCTGCTGCCATACCTCCATCATTCTGAGCTCGACCGGGTCATGATGAACTCTGATATCCAAGCTCTGATCAATCACAGGATCTTGAAGAAGAACAAGATCTAGTTGTGGGACCGTAGGTAAAGTGCGAGGGATATCATCCTCTGGTGGAACCAAAAGTGGCTCCTCCTGTCGTAATGGTGTCTGATCAAGCTGTTCCCGGACCACTACTGTGATAGGCAAGGATGAAACCTCTACTAGGATGGGCATGGATGAAATCCCCTATTGCATGATCTCTACTTGTTTAACCTGTGGTTCCTCCTCTTGAAATTTATCATCTTCACCAATGGGAGGAACCAATGAACACTCTTGAGTATTCAAATCTTCACATTCATCTTCTTGGAACTCTGCATGTGACTCAAATGGTGCAACTTTTGGTTCCAGATAATCTAAAATTGGGATATCACCCTCCTGTTCATCTCTGGGAATTTGATACGGTGCAAGTTGTGGTTCATCTTCAATAACACAAACTTCTTGCACTTCTGTAACAACCAATGGTTGAAAAACATCGAGTGGAGTTACCTTCACTGGTTGGTCTGGGGCATGGATTGGAGGGTGTTCACAGGCTGCAAGATAATTTCTTTCTAACTTGATAGCGGCAGCTTGCGCTTCCCCTAGATTTTGGGGGTCTTCATTCCTGAGAAAAACACCAAAAATACCATCAAATGCCTCAAGATAAAAAATCAAAGCAACAACTTCGTTAGGCTTACTTTGTTAGGAATTCAATTGTAAAATTTGAAAAAATGAGCGTTAAATTGGAAAATAGTTTCACTTTTATGCTTCTTAATAATTGAAAAAACTTTGCATAAGAAGAAAATGTCCTGTGTATTTGCCCATCTCTCAGTGAATTTCTCCTGGAAGGAATCCCATCCATCAATGGAAGCATTAGGAAGGGACTTGTACCATGCTCGTGCCTCCCCCTCAAGGGTTGATATCAACATCCTAATCACCATATCCTCATGTTCCACCTCAAAATCGCCCACCACTTGAAAAAATTTAACCCAGTGATCTTCAACTGATTCTCCCAACCTCCCTGCAAACAAAGGTATGAGTTTAATCCATTTATGTTTAGGCAAGTCATGAGGATAATCGGTTAGTGCAACAAAACTTAGTGGTTCAAAATAAAAAAATCTCCACCTTACTGGTGGCCTCACAACCGCGTCCATATTGTTAATATCATATAGAAACAAACACAACTGCTACCTTACTATTAGCTTGAGATGGAAATAAAACGAAAGATGAAGATGTCGAAAATACATTCACCGTAGTGCTCATTGAAAAAGAACTTACCTAAGAACTCATACGCTTACCAACTTTGAGAGGAGTTCTTTGTGAAGGGATAGTCTTGTTCCGAGGAAAGATGTTAGGGTTCGTTGAAGCTAAGAACTTAGACCTTGTGAGGGACTCGAAACCGAAAGATCTTTTTGAGTAAGTCCCTTGTGGAGTTGTCCCTGTATTTTGCGGAGTCACCAAGTGAGTTTAAACAAAGTAAAACAATGAAATAAAAACTCATCGATGTCGTTGTTACCAACGCTGACGTTCCTTGACAACGGTGACAATTTGTTAGCACAAATTTCCACCCTCCAATTGAGCTGATAAAGCTGTTATAAGAACGATGAAAACTTGGCTAATTCAAGGAGAAATGCCCCAAATTGTCACGGGCTAGACCCCTCTCCGTTTGGGCTAGTGCTTGCTAGCCTCAGAGGGGAGTCCCTAAGGTGATTTGTCGCTGTCCTAAGTCTGATTTTCTGCGTTAAATGACAAAAAACAGCCACTGTTATGTTCGGGACAGCATGTTAAAACTGTCCAAAACAAGGGGAAAACTCGTTCTTTTTTGCTTGGAGGGATCTTGCAGGGTAAGCATAATAAAGGAGAGAGAGATAGAAAGAAAAGCGCTCAAAAGATCAACATAAACCACACTGAACAACAAGGAAAAGATACTAATCTACATGCAAAATTCACAAAATACCATCAAGAAATAAGGTTAGAACACAAACAAAAAATTTCTTTATTGATAGGCTTGCAAGAGGGTTGGTTGTGCCACAATTGAAAAATACACAACCGAATCAATGATCACTTTGCTCAAAGAAAAGTAACTAGACTAAGAATGATAGAGGAATGAGAGAAAGAAACTATGCTAGCTGCCACAAAAGTCCAACCAATAACCAATGAAGACCATCCATTATATAGGAGAGGAGTGTGAAGAAAATAGGAGTTAATGTGCTTGAGGGAATAAGTGTGAGTGAGTAATGCGCATGGGTGAGTTATGAGTGAAAGTGTATGTGCATGATGAGTTAAATAATGGGTTAAGATGCATGGAGGATAATTTTATTGCTAAATTTGGCTAAGGGATGAGGGATTTATGAGTTAAAAGGAAATTTGCCCTATTTTTTAGGGATTTCCCAAAATTTAAGAATTTTGTGTGTTAAAAGCAATTTAGGCAGAAATTTTAGAAACTGATTGGATGAAAAGTGAGAATAGGGAAAATGAGAGGAATAGAGTGAGAAAAATTAGCCTTGAGTGGCTAAACTTTCTCCAGACAATGCCACCTCACCCATGTGCCCACCTCTTTAGCTTATTCTCATTTAATACATAATCCTTGGAAAATGTGCCCTTGGTCCATGATGCCATGTAGATGCCACATCATCTTGATACTTCGCCACATGTCGAAATTTGAGCTCGCCACTTGTCACTAATGGAGATGATGATGACTCCTAAAAATAGAAATTTTCAAAAATAGTCGTTTGGTCCCAAAAATTTGAAACTCGTTGAAACTGACCCAAACTCTCCACAAATGCTTAGAATGACTACGAGACCACCATCATGTGTCTACTTCTAAAGATAGAAATTCCTCGCATGTCCATAATATTATACTCATTGGATTCGATTTTCTGCAAGGAATCCGAATCCGTAATCAGAATCGACATGTGAGCCCTAGTGCTCAACTTGCTAAAAATAGAATTTTGTGCCAAATCATTCCGGAAAAGGTGCAAAAGACTCAAAATGTCTGAATGATCAATAATATGTGCTCAAAATATGAATATGGGGCCTGGAGCTCAAACGACTAAAAATAGAAAGTTCTTGCATGTTGCCCGAAAAAGTGCTATCGAGCTTAGAATCATGCAAGGACCATCCTTGTATGCTCAGAATTGCTCCAAACTGTCAAGGGACCCACTCAAATCGTGTCTCGTAAAAAGTAGCAACACCTGCTATATGTAGACATCTCTCTCAAATGGATGGGAAACCAAGCTAAATCTACCTCTGAACGAAAAAACCATGTACTGATAATATACCTGCCACTGATGGGCACCAACCTCTTGCTCAACACCAGTGCCAAACTTTGGGAGAATCTCATAATGCTAGCCAAAATAGTGCATGTTGACTCTTAACCCACAAGATTTTCAAGGGTGAGAATCTAGGGGTTAACAGGTTCTTAGCAGTACTTGCTTGTTCCTGTTGATTTCCTTTAAACTCAACATACATAAGTAAAATGCCATTGATTTTTCTTTACCCAGAAATTTATTTATGCTGATATAACTTCTGAAAATCATGCATTGGATTTACAGCTGAGTTATTTAACTAAAATGAACAACAGAAACAAATAGAAACCAAGCACATAAAATAGGAAGACACCAGAAATACCCTGGAAACCCCTAATGTGGGGGAAACCAACAAAGGAGGGGCTTCATTGGCTTCAGAGGAATTATTTTACAACAACAGGAAATTCATAAATTTCTAATAGCTCGACAAACTTGACCTTCTTTTTTGGCCCTGCTCTTTCGGCCCTGCTTTTTAGGCTTCTGTCTCTGTTGGAACGACTTGCACTCAACTCACTTCCTCTATTGCTAAGTCGCCCTTCCTCACTTTGTAAAATCGACTTCCTCTTCCTCAGACAACGTCCTCACTCATCAACTCAACACACAATGTTTTATGTCCTTCACCATCCACCTCCTTTTATCACTCTAACTCACCTTTTCTTGAGTCTTCTAGAAGCCTCCAAAAATTCACTTTAGTGAATTATTAATTTCCAAAAAGTCACTTTTCAGAAATCTGAGTGAAAAGTCAATAAAAGTTATTTAAATGACTTTTATACTTTTCCTAAGTTAAAACTTGGGATAAAATACAAATGTTGATCAGGATAAGTTAATTATGTCCATCAACTAGCCTTTGACACATAGGCTTAGCTGAGACACCTTCTGACAAATTAACACTCCTTCTTAGCGAGGAAGGTGTTTGCACCACCCCTAACTTGTCCCTGAAGAAGACAAACTTGCCTTTCATCAAGGCCTTCGTGAGAATGTCTGGCACCTGCTCTCCTGTAGGTACATACTACAACTTCACTGTCCTCTTCTGCACATAGTCCCTGATGAAGTGAAATCTGATTTCTATGTGTTTGGATTTGTCATGAAGCACTGGATTCTCAGAGAGCTTGATGCAACTCTGATTTTCACAGTCAATGACAATCACATCCAACTCCTGGCCAAACAAACCAATGAGTAGTTTATGAAGCCAAATGGCCTCACATGCTGCTAAGCTAGCTGCCATGTACTCTACCTCAACAAAGCTCAATGCCACTAACTTCTGCTTCTTGCTGAACCAAAAAACAACTCCTGATCCCAAGTTGAAACAACAACCTGAAGTACTCTTCCTGTACACTGTGCTGCCTACTCAATTTGCATCTGTAAAGCCTGTCAACTTCACCCCATCTCCTTGGATATAACTCAACCCATAATCGACCGTGCCACGCAGATATCGTAGAACATGCTTCACTACCGCCTAGTGTAACCTCGTTGGCTCAACAATAAACTGACTGAGTGTGTTAACCGCAAATCATATATCTGGTCTAGTGTTGACCAGATACATTAGAGAGCCAATCAACTTCCTGTAAAGTGTAGGGTCCATTGCCTCTGATCTGGAAGCATCTAGCTTCTACCAGTTGGTCACCATGGGCGTAGACATAGGCCTGGAGTCCAACATCCCGAATCTCTTTAGGATCTCTATCACATACTTCCCCTGTCCAAGGAAAGTCTAACCATCTCGCTGCCACACCTCTAACCTCAGAAGTAGTGCATCAACCCCAAATCTTTCATCTCATACTCCGAAGCAAAATCCCTCTTACACTCTGCAATAAGCCTCTTTGAACCTGTAAGAAACAAGCCGTCCACATACAACACAAGAATGAGCGGTTCACCTCCAACTATGATGTAGTAGAGGTTGGAGTCTGCTTCCCTCTTAATGAAGCCCATCCCCTACAAGTAGCTGTCAATCCGTGACTACCATGCCCTGGGAGTCTACTTGAGCCCATGGAAGGCTCTCCACAACCTGCACACATGGGAATCCCTCCCATGCACCTCAAAACCCTTCGACTGCTTGATGTACACCTCTTCCTCATAGAAGGCTCTCCACAATCTGCACACATGGGAATCCCTACCATGCACCTCAAAACCCTTCGACTGCTTTATGTACACCTCTTGCTCATAGAAGGCTCTCCACAACCTGCACACATGGGAATCCCTCCCATGCACCTCAAAACCCTTCGACTGCTTGATGTACACCTCTTCCTCAATGATACGATTAAGGAACACAGTCTTCACGTCCATCAAGTGGATCGTCCACCCTATCTCTGTTGCAATCGAGATCATGGCCCTGATTGAAGTGTATCTCACCACTGGGGCGAATGTCTCATCATGATCGATTTCCTACTTTTCAGAGAACCCCTTATCCACAAAGCGGGCTTTGAACTTCTCCACACTGCTATCCGCAACGTCTTTGATCTTATAGATCCATCTAGAGCCAATCACTAATTTCCCCTTTGGCCGGGACACCACCTCCCATACATTATTCTTCATGATGGAAGCATACTCTTCCACCATGGCATCTCTCCACACTTGCTGCTGTGATGCCTCCTCATAGCTAGAAGGCTCGACCTCCAATAACTCGCTCATCAAAGCCATATAACTAGAAAATATCTGTGGTGCTCTTCTCTCTTTGCCTGATGTGCTAGTAGCACCCACGTACTCTTGTGTCTCTCTCAAGGTTTGCTCTGCCCATCTGGGCTTCCTCCTAGTAGGAGTCTCCTGAACAGGAGGAGCCTGTTGCTCCTCATCCTGATCTGCAATTTGATCATCTGTGCTTGAACCTGTACCTGCACATGTAACTCGTGTATCCTCAGTCTTTTGAGTCTCTAGCTTTTGATCCCCTGTTGCTGATGCACTGGTATCATGAGCCTTCCTCAAATCTCACATCCCTCTTGACCACAGTCTTTCTCAAGGAAGGAATGTAGACTCTATATGCCTTGGAATTCTTGCCGTAACCAACAAAAATCCCCTTCTTAGTAGTGGCCTCGAGCTTTGTCCTCTTCTCTGAGGGGACATGACAATAGACAAAGGCATCCGAAAATCCTGAAGTGTCCAATCTTGATCCTCAAGAGCTAAGTTGCAGGAAACACCCCCCCTCGGTTTCGGGCAGGAAATCGGTACGGTACGGCCAGGAAATGCCCCTAGCCATACTGTACGACGTTTCTCGATTTGGAAACGCCGTACGGTACGACTGACGACGTTTCGTGGCCGTATCGGCCCGTATGGCCAGCATTTCGGGTGTCTTTGAGGCGAAATAAGAAAAAAAAAAGGGGGCCATGGGGCCCCAAACAGTCAAATATTTTTTTTGTTTGCATTTTCTATGTTTTTTTTGCATCATTATTGCATTTTTTTGCATCATTATGTTTTTCTTGCAATATAATGTCTTATTTAAAAAAAAACTATATATACATACATATATATTTTAATTTTTTTATATATGGCGTTTCCCTGGACGTTTCCATTTTTTGGGGGCCTATTTCGTACCGTCCCGGTTTCGGAAACTTGGAAACGTTTCCCCGTTTTGTGCAACTTAGCTCAAGAGTCTTCCTCCCCAACTCCTTTTGAGGACACCTGTTCTGTATGTATACAACTGTGTTACAAGCTTCTGCCCATATAAATCTAGGTAGATCTTGATCATACAACATGGCTGTAACAACCCCAACAGTAGCCCTGTTCTTCCTTTCTGCCACCCCGTTCTGCTGTGGGTTGTACGGAAAAATCAACTCCGTCTTTATCCCAACACTTGCACATAAATCCTTGAAGGCCTTCAAGGTGTACTCGCCAACACTGTCGGATCTCAATGTCTTGATCTTCCTTCCCGTCTGGTTCTCCACAAGACCTTTGAACTCTTGGAATCGACTGAGAACCTCGTTCTTGATCCTCATGAAGTAGATCTAAGTCTTTCTAGAATGGTCATTGATGAAAGTGACATAGTACTCATACCTACTTAGGGATGGTGATGACATGGGCCCACATACGTCTGAGTGTATCAAGTCTAGGATGCCTCTTGTCCTGCTGTCACTACTCGGGAACGTTGTTTTGGTGTAGTTCCTCATAGCACACCCCTTGCATATCTCATGATGCTCTGTGCTAAAATATGACAATCCTGTCACAATCTCATTGAGCACCTTGAGTGCTCAATGATGCAAGTGCGCCATCCTCCTACACCATAACTCTGCCAAGTCACATGCACTACTCACCAATGCTTGAGTTGGCTTGAACTGAAATCTATACAACTTTTCTCGTCTGACACTAATCACCTTTGTTGTCCTGAAGTCCTTGGGCCCGATGTACACTCTCCCATCCTGAAATGAGACCACATAGCCCCTGTCCTCCAATGCTGAGATTGATATCAGGTTCTTTGTCATTCTCGTAACATATAACACATCCCTCACCATTAGTGGCTTCCCGGACTCCCTCTGAAATGCGACTGTCCCATGTCCTACTGCCCGACACTTGGCATTATTGCCCATGTCAATCACAAGGTCCATCTCCTCCTGCAAGCTGGAGAAGTACTCCCGCACTCCTATCATGTGACTAGAGGCACCATTATCTATGTACCACACGCCTGAACTGGATGAACTAGAGAGACATGCAATGAGTGAAAACTCATTCTCTAACCTAGCTGCAAACTCATCAACTTCAGCGGAAGCTGATGCTGCCATGTGTGACTTCTTGCTGCCCTTCTTCTTGTTTGGGCATTGACTGGCAAAGTCGCCTGGTTTATGACAAGAAAAACACTTAATCTTGCTAAAGTCTTTCTTCTTTCCTCTCTTACAGGTCTGATTCCCACTAGGGCCTTTCTTCCCTTTGAACTTGCCCTTTCCAGCTAAGGCAATATTCTCCTCATCCTCACTCTTTGGCTGGATAGCCTATGAGGTACCAACTCACAGTTCCTCCTGGGTGAAGTCGTCCCATAACCTCTCTCAATCAAGGAGTTTCTCTTGTGCTACAACACCTCTGACTAATGCATCCCGTTGCTTGGTGAAGCCATTCAAGGCTGTCCTCACCAGCTTTGTCTCATCCACAGTCTCCCCAACAGCTGCTAGTTCGTCTATGATCTAATGAACTTGGTGAGATATGTAACAATTGACTCTACCTTGGCCATCTTTGTGCTTCTGAGTTGCTCCATGAGCAACATCTTTCTTCTCTGGTTATCTAACTGGTACAATTTAACTAGGGCCTCCCACATATCCTTAGCTGTCTTCTTACTAGACATATGATGAATGATGTGGTCTTTGACTCCATCAATAATTATTCTCCTAGCCTTCACATCTCTTCTTAGATGAGCTGGTTGTTGTGCTGGATTTGCTAGAAGTATTGCTGTCCCTTCAGCAAATTGCCACAAACCTTGTTCCTCCAGTAGCAAACCAATTCACTCTCTCCAAGCACTAAAATTTGAGGCTCCCTCCAGCCTATCCTCGAATCTCAAGCCTGCATTGGCCATTATGTCAGCTGCTCTGACTCACATGCCCTCTCTGGTAACTCGAGCTCCTCACTGATTTACTTCTGGTCTGCACAACAAATGGACTTGGTTCCTTCTGTATTCAGAGGCTGAGCTCTGATACCATGTTAATTTCCTTTAAACTCAGCAAACATAAATAAAATGTCAATGATTTTTCTTTATACAGAAATTGATTTATGCTGTTATAACTTCTGAAAATCATGCATTAAATTTACAGCTGAGTTATTTAACTAAAATGAACAGCAGAAGCAAATAGAAACCAAGCACATAAAATAGGAAGACACTAGAAATACCATGGAAACCCCAGTGTGGGGAAAACCAACAAAGGAGGGGCTTTATTTGCTTCAGAGGAATTAACTTACAGCAATAGAAAATTCAGAAATTTCTTATAGCCCAACAAACTCAGCCTGTTTTTTTGGCCCCGCTTTTTTTGCCCTGAAAAATCAACCCTACTTTTTCGGCCCTGTTTTTTCAGCCTCTATCTCTACTGGAACAACTTGCACTCAACTCACTTCCTCTGCTACTAAGTCGCCCTTTCTCACTCTACAGAATCAATTTCCTCTTCCTCAGCCAGCGCCCTCACTCATCAACTCAACACACAATGTGTTATGTTGTTCACCCTCAACCTCCTTTTATCACTCTAACTCACCTTTGCTTGAGTCTTCCAGAAACCTCCAGAAATTCACTTAGTGAATTATTAATTTCCAAAAAGTCGTTTTTCAGAAATCTGAGTGAAAAGTCTATAAAAGTCATTTAAACGACTTTTATACTTTTCCTAAGTCAAAATTTAGGATAAAATACAAATGTTGATCTGGGAAATTTAATTATGTCCATCAGCTAGCCTTGGACACATAGGTTTAGCTGAGACACTTTATGAGCTACCAAATTAACAGTTCCTGCATTACCAATCTGCTTTTCAGTTTCATTGTCCTAAACTACAAGTCTTATCTAGTATTACGTAGTTTGGATCTGCTTCTCTCATGCTGCTTTTATATATTTATTAGGAGCGGCATTTGCACTATCTTCTTGTACTCCACACTTTTGTACATAGCAATCCCTTTGAGCTATTAGTGGTCATCTGGTTGGACATTAATAAAATTATCTTATCTTATCAACCACTTGAGCTAGCCCATTGGGCTATACATATATAATTGAAAACTTTCCTTTTTTCCATTAAAACATTGTATTTAGTGATTAGAAAAGACTATTTTTTAAAGTTCATCTTGACATTTATCTTGAGATTTGCCTTTGAAATTCTATGAATCTCATCAATAAAATTTGTTTAGCATTGTGACTTAGTCAAATGTAAGTTAACCTGCTCATTGTATTCGCTTCCTTTTTTTAATGGTGACTGATTGTTGGGCCAAGCAACGACTTCAGTGACTGAATTAAATCCTAAAAAGTGCTTTTTGGGTGCAGAGTTTTGAACCCACATGTTGGACACATGGGGAAATGTGGGTTTCACTTGCTCGACACATGTTGGATACATGTCTAACAGAAGACATGTATTCAAGGCCTATTGGACATGTGGGGTCCAAGTATCCTATGTTTTCAACACAAGGATACATGATACGAGGGGGTAGAGGGGCATATCTTGTTTCTTAGGTCCTAATGTTAATAGGGCCATAATTGATGTTAGTAAACTGTTGATAAAGAGTCCTAATGTTAAGAGGGTCATAATTAATGTTAATGATGCATATTAACTATAGGTAAGTTTTAGAAGTGGTTAAATAACTTATTACTTGGTGTATAAACAAAGCCACGTTGATGTATTAGATGACAAGGCTGAGTTTAGAATGCATACATGTAGGATGCTCAGTTTCAAAATCCCCTTTAAAGACGACGTGATTCCTTTGGAACTATGTTTCAAGCAGAATTACGCCTCTTGTTTCAAGCAGAAAGAGAAAGAGAAATATAGTTGTCCATAAAGAGTGTTACTGGTGCATTAATAACCTATAGTGCTTTTAAGTTTTATATACCTTTAATCCTAGCTAATATCTTCACATGATTTCCAATGATTTTTTTATCAAGTTGAATAGTATCATAGTATACATGGGAACTAAATCTCTGCAGATGAAATTATGTGACAACCAGACAAATTATATAGTGTCCCAATTCTCAAAACAACATGATTTAAAAGGAAATGACTGGCCCTATATGATGAACACCAATCAGAGTCAAATCTCCATTTAATTCTGCATTGGATCATTTTAATGAAACTTTCCCCAAAAAGACGATGCCTTGTTGAAAGTTACTTGTTGCATGGTCCACAGGTGATAAATTTTGTGTTGTTACATGATTGACTGGTTGGATACCAGTTGGTGGGACCGTAGTAGCTCAATTGTAAAGAATACAGAAGGTTTGTATCCATGATAGGATAAATAATGATTATGATTACAAATTATGTTATCTCTTTCATCAACAAATAAGAATGTACCTATTAAACATGCATTTTCATTTAATAGACCTTTGCTTTTTAATTAAGTGTTATTTTAATACATTATTATAATTTAGGCAAAGTTTCATAAATAAGGTTCCTTGCAAGCCCAAAATCCCTTTGGATTTTTTCAATATATAAGAAATAATTTGAGATGCAATAGTGCAATTACATTTATATTCATTAAAGATCAATTGCAGTCAATGAACTGGAAATTTTTATAAGGTATAAACATCATAGGTTCCCTTAGGTACCTCCAATATAAATTAAGCTATAAAAGAAGCACTAGGCAAACTGCAATAAATCTGAGCAGTAAGTAGCTGAGTAGCAGGTAAAGAACCTAGTATTATATAGTTCTCAATCATTACAAAATGTGATCATCGCCATCCTTATGAACTATTATTGCAGACAAACAAGTGCTTGAATTTTTTGCAAAGAACAGATAATCTGAGATCTGATAAAGGAAATGGGAAAAAATGTTAATATCCATGGATTACATTAACGAAATGCATATTGACACATCATGATTAATAAAAGCAGTTATTATAGGATATTACATGAAGTGTTATACATCGTGGCAATACCTGAGATGTCTCTCTTCTAAATCTAAAAGCAATAAGATTATACTTATCTAATAATTTAATACAAGTGTGAAACAATGCACATTGACAACCTGCTAACCAAGTGTTCTTGGGATATAAATAATCAAGATATTTCTCTTGTCATCAACTGTAAGATAAAGGCCTTCCTTTGATCAGGTTGACTTTCCTTTACCATCAAGGCTCTTATTATTTTGAGTTGTGGCTTACCTTGGTACTCCTTTTCTTAATGCTACACCCAATTATATCACACTATTCTCTAGTTGGTAAGAATTTTTCTAATGATGTTTCATTTCAGCACATGATGAAATCTCATCACAATTTAATTTTGCTAACATGTATATTACTCTTGAATGTTCAGAGAAGGTGCTAGGGTAATTTGGGGCTATGTTGATAGGATGTTGGGCCAACCTTCATTGATACGCGAATCCTCAAGAGGAAAGTATCCATGGTCGGGATTGATTTCTCGCAGTATGAGTTCAATTTCTCGGGCTGCCAACTCTACTGGAGGGAAAGATTTGCTGAAAAATGGAAATGGTTTTGGTGATGTGATTCTTCATCCTTCCTTGCAAAAGAGAATTGAACAACTTGCTAAAGCCACTGCAAACACTAAATCCCATGAAGCTCCTTTCCGCAACATGCTCTTTTATGGACCACCTGGGACAGGAAAAACTATGGCTGCAAGAGAGATGGCTCGCAAATCGGTACAATATTACAAATGCTTTATGTTGACATGAAATTTGAGTAACCTTTGGAGTTGATTATTTGGAGAGTAGCTTTTATTTTCAATCTTGTATTTCTTGTATGGAGCTTGCTTGTTAAGCTAGTAACCCATAATCTTTGGAGCATTTCTTCTCATCGATCATGAAAGGAATCTACATAGGCATATCGTCGAGTCATGTGTTCTGCTTCTTGTGCTTAAGGTTACTTCCTTTGTATCAAATTTTACTTCTGTTTTCTTCCCTTTCTTTTGGATTTTTTTGAAAATAGCTTTCTATTAATCAATATATCAATATTGTAGAAATAATCTTACAATGAAATAGTGGCAAAAAGGCACACCTCAAGCCAACCAGTAGAATGATGAACAAAATTGGTTAAGTAAATCGCACACATCCTCAAAAATCTAGAGAGATTGCTTGAAAGA
>JZKD02S1674235.1:559532-578972 GCA_000966675.3 Picea glauca | reverse complement strand
TTTGATTTTTTTTCTCTACAAAGTCAACATACAGACCAATACTTTTAGTAAAATGTCTAGATACCCTTGTATCAACATACCATTCTTGCTTACTACTTTTTGATTCCTTTTTTTTTCCATGAACATATGGAACTCTTCCCCATGCTTGTGTTCAACCATGTTAGCATGTTTCTTTCTAGATTGAACATTAGAAGAATGCTTCAAATTTTGTTTTTCATCTCACAACGACTACAATAAAAACATTTCATCGCTTTTCTAAATGTCCCTGACTAGAAAGAGTTACTATCATTCTCTTCACTCTTTTCACTACCTTTTCTCTTAAACTTCGTTGCAAGTTCTACCTCATAAGCCTCATTTACACCGTTATTCCCAAATTGTTTTTTCCATATGTCTTGTTGCAAGAACTTAGTGCTTAGTTGCTCAAATGTTAGATATTAATAAACACTAGTAATGTTCAAGGTCTCAATAGAATTTGCATAAGAGAAAGGGAAACTATTCAAAATTACAACCACCATATCTTCCTCTTTTATTGTCTTGTCCATTGATTTTTCTCTAATATCCTTGATTTTTAGCAAATGATCTAGTAAGGAGTCAAATTTCTCCATTGCAATTGAGAATAACATATTTTAAAGAAAAAATGTTCTACCTTTGTCTAAAATTGCTTGCATCTCATGTAGATTCCCCCACATAACATATGCATCATTATTATCTTGAACTTGTTTTCCCAATACAGATATGTCCAAACCTCTATATTCAAATATGAAAAATATATTTTGTTTATGTGATTTAAAATTATGACCATTAAACTTAACTTTTAGTCTCCATTCAACACTATATGGGCTACAAATAAAATTTTCAAATATAACAAGTATTGTTTGTTTGTGTGATTTAAAATTATGACCATTAAACTTAGGCGTTGTCTAACTCTTCTACGAAATGGATTTTTTTTGTCGGAATCCCGCGATATAAATTGGAACGAAATCGCTCTTTTTTGTTGTTTAAAATCAATTTCTGAATGCAAAAATGGATTCAACATGCTAAAAAACCCATAGGGCACTCAAATTATACATAAATAATCACTCAAATCTACGGATCTAACAATTTCTCGCTGAATTTGAGGCAAATGTCCTCGGAAAATATCACCAGAAAAGAATAATTTCGTAGAACGTTTAGACTACGACATAAACTTAACTTTTAGTCTCTATTCAACATTATATGGACTACAATTTTTTCAAGCGTTCTCAAATCTCATAAATTTCATAATAGTAATCTAATTTTAAAGTCATGCCCATGTCGATTTGAACCTATAACATCTTATAAGCAAACACATGTTCTTAACCATTAGGTCCACTCAAAATGTACATATATATCAACAACAAACTTACAAAATTGCCCCACCTACAAGATACCAAATATAGTGTCATTCATTATCATCATTAATTCAATGACTTGATTCTTTTTAGGTAGACAATCCGCCCACCTCACAAACACATTGACTTTGAAAATATATGGTATTGTGTATGCTGGTCCCCATCCATTTTTTTGACAACGTAGTCTAAATGTTCTACCTTTTGGTTCTTTTCGAGCGATTTTTTCCGTTTGATTTTGCTCGAAATCCAGTGAGAAATGGTTGTATCTGCAAATTTGAGTTGCTAAGTTTGTGTAATCGGAGTTCCCTCATATTTTTTCAGCATGTTGAATCCATTTATGCATTTAGAAATACAATTTAAACAACAAAAAATAGCAATTTTGTCCAAATTTACATCGTCGAATACCAAAAAATAAAACGTTTAGCCAAAGCCTTTTTTGAGAGCCCATTGACCACGACTCTGGTTTGGAAACTTCACTTAAAAAAAAAATCTTGGTGGCTTCAAGGTTCATGGCGACTTCACTTTTAATCGCTTCACACTACTGTTGACGGGCAAAAATGACCGTCCGTCAACTGGAAGAGTGGAACCGGTCCGAGGTTGTCTGATAACCCAAGCCGTTTGGGATGAACCACCCTGATGGGTTTAGCAGCTCCGTTAGCCGATCTAAGGTCCTAATAAAACAAAAGAAAACTAATCTACAAAAACTAATCTAACTAACAATAACAATTAAAACAAACTAAACTAATCTAACTAAAACAAACTAAAACTAACTAATAAACTAAACTAACTATTCTATATACAATCTACTAACTACTACTATACTAACTCTAACTAATTAACTATCTAACTACTAATGGAAATATAACTTCTTCACAAAATGTACAATATCTACAATTTACAGATTTGAATAAAAACCTGAAAAACTCATTTGCATTCTGCCCTAAGACAGAGAAAGATATTTTTGTTGATTTTATAATTTTATGAACATAAATAAAACATAAAAAACTAACTAAACTAAACAACTAATATACTAATTCTAACTACACATCTAACTAACATATATCTAACTAAACTACTAATATTATACTAAACAAACTAACAAAAATAAATTACAAACTGACCTGGAAAACGCTCCAGATTTGTCCTGTGTATGATGATTGTCTTCGTTGATCGGAGGGAGGAAAACCCGCACCGAATTTTCCAGGAGCTTCTCGTAAACGATGGCTGCAATGCTCTTCAATTATGATTACAGGACAAACAAGACATAAAAATTTACAACAATCTTATGATTTATAAATCTTCACAGTTAGATAAATCTATATGCAAAGACTTATACATAATTATTCAATTGACGAAGAAGAGAAATCTGTCATTCATTAACTGAACAAAGTAATTGCTGTATTTTTAAAGTAATGAAAGAAATCAGACATGGATCACATTAATTAAATCACATCATTCTGCAATAGACTATGATAGCTAAAGTAGTCTATAATCAATTACAAATGACATGCATAAAATTGAAACAAAAGATTGATATTATGAAAGCGAAAGCTGTAGCAGAACATCAACTTCTGTCTCAGTTTGTATCAGGAATCCATAGCCTGGTTCTCCCACAAATGAGGATGCCCATTATTACAAAAATAATAAGTATTTAAAGGTTTTCCACAGGGTAAAACCTCCCTGTAGAAGTTATCAAAACTGTTTACATAAAATCTGGGAATATCTCCCATGTCTGACTAAACTAGGAACCTAAAATAAATATCCCCTAGACTGTCCATTATGTCCAATGCAATTCAGATGTACCTGAAAAGGGTAAAAAATGGACAAGTTAGAAGGATCCTTTATTAATAAAATGATAAAAATCTAATTCTATAGACTAGCTACAAAATCTTACGATTCTGTAGTTGGTCTAAATAAGACACAGAATCAACATTAAAATCAACTCAAATCTTTTTAAAGAATTAAATTCACCTAACATCCAATAGTTATTTGAAAACGAATCATTCAAATTGAAATTGTTATACCATTCGAAATCAAACAGGATCAAGATCAATCAAATGACTACAGAGATACGTGTACTCTGTTTCGTTTGTTACCACAAAATCGGGTGAACAGAATCATAATCAAACAGTTATGAAATCGTTTCATATCAAACTGAAATCAATATAATTAAATCAAATCGCAGGCAATTGTTATGCTAGCTCATAGACAGGAGACACGATCGAATCCAAACAAGCTCATTTTCAAATCGACATAACTGTAAAACGATCCATGCCATGAGCGAATTAAACTAAAACTGGCGCGTAAATGACCACAAACGAAATCGTAATGAGATCACTCAATTGGTAACAGGGTTCGTGAGAATTATCTGATCGTTTGTTATTGCTATTTGGGGCAAACAAACTCAATTGATAATGAACGAAATCGTTTCTTTCAAACGAATTATAACCGGGTTTGATAGAGATAGCATATGTCGACCAATTCGTTTTGCAAATTTAAAATCAAACAGAGAAACATTTATGATATGAATCCAACTCATGAAAATGATCGAACTAATTGAAGATACACATCAATCCAATCAAGCGAATCGAACAACTGGATTTTAACATAGTCATTGCGAATCAAAACCATTCCATGATTCGGGTGTGAATATCATTTGCACAGACTTAAATGAGAGTATCGTTTCCATAAAAACAGAGTCATTCTTTCCAAATCAGAGCTGAACAGAGTTGTATTCCTGTTTTAGAAGATTACATGACACATCCTATTAAAAGATCATAACAACCAAACTCATGAAATCGTTTAAAAATCACAACATACAAACTATCCATCACGAAATCAAATCAAAACATGATCATATTCTAAATCTAGCATGAAAAACTTCCTGTTCAAATTGGATACAAAAAAATCCAATCTAAAGAAAACCATCAATTTCGTTAACTCAATCAGACATACGATCAAATCAAATCCAATCGAAAACCAATCAAATCCGATAAAAATCTATCAGTGGCTAAACTGGGAATGAGAAAATTGTGCATGCAAATCGAAACTTCATTTATTTTTAGCACCGCGAAAACAATGCACAGGATGAACAACATTATGACAGAGCCAATTCAAAGGATAGACAGAACTATTCGAAAACCAAACTCACATCATTATATTAATCCTGATTATTGAAAAAACGAAAATGATATCAAAATTCATACCTGTGTGGTGAGCAGACAGCTTGATCATGACAATTTGGAGTTGACAACGGCTGTGGCCGATTCAACATTCTTAAAAATGAAGGAACCAGTGGTTCTCTGCTTCCTATCAGTCGCTTGAAGTTTGTCTCTTTGGCTTGTCAATACTGCAACTTGATTTTCCAATGATTGGATTTTCAATTGGACTAGGGGAACGTCGATGTAGTATCGTTCCAACCACAAATCACATTGGTCACATGACGAGTGTGTTGGCTTCGAAAGTGCAGGTGAGGTTTTAGTTACATTATCGAGGATTTCGTTAGGTAGTTTGATCTCTGGGTAACTGGGATTATTCCTTAGGCAAGGGGGAAGATTAACAACGAAATCATAAGGTGGCTCGGAACATAGACCCTGCGAGTAAGGGTACTCACTGGCTAGGAAGCGTTCTATGTCAGAGTCTGAATCCTCACTAAGGACTATGGGCTTCTACTCAGCAGTGGGTTTAGGTTTATTCCTAGCCATCCTCGAAATAAGCCGAGCGTTCTTTTTACCCTTGGCATCAACAATAGGGTTTGCCTTGGCCTTTTTGCTCACATGCCTTTTTATAGCCTCGGCCTTCTTAGTTATAATGTCTAGTAAATCAATATCAGGGTCAATCGAAGGCTTAGGAGAGGGCAGTAGGACATGGAAAGGCACAGGTGGCCCGACCTTGGCTTCATTCACCACAGGCTTGTCAATTTGGACAGGGTCTGTATCATCAAAACCATTTCGAGCGATGAAAGCTCGCCAACTATCACCGTGGAGATTTAAGTAATAGACAATGATAAGTTTAATAAGTCCATGGTGGAACAGGCTACTGTCAGCCTTCTCCCTTTTAAACCTTTTCAACATTTTATATAGGCTACGCTGGAAGTAAAAGGGCATATTCAACGAGTATCCCATAAAAATCATTAACAAACGCAGGTGGTAGAGAAAAACGAGTCTATATCGACCCTCACAGGTCACGAATTGTTTGACTATTATCAAAAGGTCATGCCATCGTGGTTTAAGCAAGGATATAGGCATACCTCTGTCACAAGATGTGACCTTTCACGAGACGAACATAAGTGGCCATGGAACCTCTTCTACTTTCGATTTTTTGAACCAATGCTGGCCCGTGGCAGGTAACCCTGTAGCAGAACTGATAAATTCCTCATTGATTTCCAACTAAATGTCACCCACCTTGGCTCTACAACAATCAAAAGTCAGGGCGAACTGATGTGCCATAGCTAGATTAAAACCCTCAAACCTCCGCACGAAGGTGAGCCAACCGTTATCCTCCAAGTCTTTACGGGCATTGTCGAACAGTAGTAAGGCTTGGATATCGTTCGGCTCGATTCGCACCACCAGTGCCATGGAGCCGAACACATGGTGAACGAGCCAGGGTTTGGATCATAGCACACAGGAGAAGAGTGCACAAAGGGTTACCCGAGATAACAAAGGTGAAACAGGGATAAGGGATAGACATTAATGTCATCGTGTGAAGGTGGTGGAGCTTATCTCTGCCATGCATAATAGTTATTGCCAAGGTACAACCGTCGACTTATAGTTGTTCTACCCATTATAGTATAGTTCAACAATCATGTCACTTGGCCGACCAATGAAACCAATGGTAAGTGTATTAAAACAAAGCACACAATCAAAGTTATGCCAAAGTTTTAAACCAAACTTACAAATCGAAACCAACACCAATGTTTTGACTATATCACATGCGATGTATCAATTCATATAAAGAGTTTAAGCAAGGTACCAATACGTTTTGAAACTAGGTATCATGTCAAATGAAATATTTCAAGGGTTTAACCATGACACCTATATATTTTAATGAAAACAATGGTCAAGTAAATCAAATCAAAGCACATGTAAATTCAACTGTCAATGCCTCGCAATTTAATGAAACGAAAATACATAATCAGTCAAAGAATGCCCAATGAGTGCAGATCAAAAGAGTTTTGCAAGCTGTATAATGATAAGTAAAATGTAAGCGCAATAGGCATATTGACAAGAAGGATAACGACAGTTCAAATAATGATTTTAATGCGACTACGAGAGACCAAGTTTTCACGCTTACAGTCGTGAAAACAGAAACGAAGGTAATGTGCAAACGTCGCAAAAATAGAAGTGTCGTTTATTTGAAAATTGTGACAAAAAAATGATGTTTGCAAAACATTGGTGTAGGCAACTTATTAGATAGTGGAAAAATGTGAATTGGCTGCCAACAACTACAACTTCACTTTAAAAAAAATCCTAGCAGCTTCGGCCTTCAAATGATGACTTGGCTTATCAAACCCTCGACTACAAATTTTACCTTCATTCACATATTTCTTTGACAGTGGCTCCATACAACTGGCTTATCAAACTCTCAAATATCGCCTTTATAGGTATATGAATTTTATGGTGGATTTCCCTTTCCATATGGTGTCAACCCTTGAAACAACTCTGCACTTCCCATAATCATTCTAGTGGCACAACTCTGCGCTTTCCACCACTGTCGGGTACTTTCTATTTGGTGGTTTGATTTCTCTCACAAACTCCTACAATATGCAGTTTCATTTTTGTTATGAATTTATTTATACAATTCAATTTAAACAATATATGGTTTCACTAAAATCCGTTTGACCAAATTTAAATAAAAAAATTCAAAAAATCGAATATTTAAACAACACCTTTTGTTATGCCAAATCCAAAAAACAATGGAGAGATCTCAAAATTCCTGACACTCTTAATCTTCTGTCAAACTTTTGCATGTGATTGTAGTCTGTTGGTGCTTCTTTGATCTCCACAGTTCTAGGTCCCACCCCCAATATTCTTATTCTTTTGTTAGACTTGTGTGTGTAAGTGCAAGTGCATTAGATATCTCGGCTTTTTTCTCAAGCCTTCTAGTTACAGGATTGAATATTGGTGTTGGTTGATCATGAATTTTGAGAAAAGGATAGGTCTCTGGTGTCATCGATGGATCTCTCTAGGAGGGCAATTTTTTCTTCTAAAGTCGGTGCTCTAAAGCTTGCCTGTTTATTGGTTGGAAATGACCATTATTCCTATCTCTATCCTTAACAGGATCATGTAGTTAATGTATAAATTCTTATGGTATGGTAGTGGGGAAAGGGAGCTCCTACATATCTGCAAGTGGGAGAACACAGCTAAACCAAATTCTTTTGGAGGTTGGGGAGTCAGGAACTTACATCTATTTGGCAGAGTGTTGGCGGCAAACACCTTGTGGTGTTGTTTGTTGAAGGAAGGCATTTGGCATAAGGCAATTAAGGACAAATATCTTCCCTTTTCTTCGGTGGTATATTGGTTGAGAGGTGCCCCACATGGGACTCTAAACGTCTCCAACACCTGGAAGAATCTGGTCAAGTATTTGGATTTAATTACACACTGGCTGAGCTGGAGCCCTGGTTCAGGTCATTCGGTTCTCATTGGAAAGGATGAGATCCTGGGTCTGGGATTAAACTCCTTTCTATTGCCTAAAATCATCACTTCTCTAAGGCAATGTAATATCCATTATCTTTATCAAGCTAGTGGAGCGGATCGGTTGGGGGAGTTGTTATTCCCGTGGAAGTCTAGTGGAGAGTTGGGACTCATTGGTGCTCTGACAACTGAATGGGGATTGTTTTGTAGGGCTCTTTCCTATGATGGTATTCAACTGATTGATAGACTTGATATTCTTAGATGGATCGAGGGTGATGGTTTAGGCAACATCATAGTGAGGAATGTCTACAATGCTATGGCTTCTAAACTTTGGTCTCCAAAATTTATGGTTGGCGTTGGAACCTTTGGGATTTGGATCTTGCTCCAAAACTAAATTTTTTCACATGGTTAATTCTGGAAAACAAGATTTCAACTTGGGACAATTTGCAGCGTAGAGGTTGGTCTGGTCCAAGCATTTTCTCTCTTTATTTCAAAAATCCTGAGACTGTCATGCACTTAATGATTCATTGTTTCTTCACGCAGCAGGTTTGGACTTTGATTTTAAATTCCTTAAACCATAAGACAACTTCGATGGGTCTCTCTGTGATGCAAACCCCCACCACCTCCTGGGCTCGCACGACCTCCCGATCTAGGATCGTACACAGTATGGATCCGAACCAGCTCTCAGGCTCCTGCTGAGCTCGCAAAATATTATACCACAAGATTTTTCCATTTTCCTCGTGCTTAAAATCCGTTAGTGAGGGTCCTTATACACTAGCAGAGTCCTCCACGTGACTCTGAGTCAAAACCATGGGCCAACCTTCTCTTTATTGAAGAATTCAGAGCTTCAAAGCTCCGAGCTTCAGGACTTCCAAAATAAACATGTTGCAAACCTTCTGAAGGCTGAACCTGCGAACAATCAGACTATGGAAAGGATCGATGATCCTCATTCTATCAACAACCAAAGGTTACGATTGGCTCCGAGACTTCGAGCTTCGTAAGTCCTGGTTGCTTCAACTCAAAATACCTTCGAATGTTGAATTGGTGGAGGCTATATATACTCTCCATGTGTCCCTCTTCAATCGACAATCGATATCAACTATGGCCTTCAGGCCTTCAGGAGTTTCCAAACCAACAAGAAATATGCCTCAATTCTTCTAGAGTGCTAAGTCTTTGAACTACGAGATATGGAGCCATGTGTCCCCTGTCTATCAATAGTTGGGATTCACTCTTCTTTTTAGAACTTCAGGAGTTTTGTGGGTTTTGCAATTATGCTCCACTTCTTCCAGATATTCGGACTTCCGGACTATCTCTGATCTATGGACACATGTCTTCATGATCGGGCGATCCAAATTTTCTTCGGTTCGCTAGACTTCAAGAAACTGGTCTCCTTTGCACACACTACACAGAAACATCTGAATACGCGAAGTCTGAATGACTTCAGGGGTTAACACCCATGCTAATTTCCCATATCTAATGGCTAGGAAAGATCTTCTCCTCCTCGAGCAGATCTTGTCCACTCGAACTCGAAAAATGAAGGGTTCTTCCCTTCAAATATTTTGGTTTCTCTTTCTGTTGAGCTTTAAAACTCAAATGATTTGGGTCTTCTACGCACACCTTGAGCTCCTTTGAAAACTTGACACTTGAATATTTCTGGAAAATCTTCCCACACACTCCTTGCATTCATTTCCTTGAGACTCTTCAACACTTGACTAAGTGTTGGCCCTATGCACACCTTGCAAGGGTCTTCTTGAGCTCCTATACTCAAATGAGTATATGTGCACTCCTTGCACTCACACTGCACAATTTCATGTTATCTCTTGTAAGCTTCAGAGTCTGAAAATGACTCTTCCTTCACACTCCTTGCGTGGATACTGTGCACTCCTTGCACTAGTGTTTTAGAAGAGAATCAATTGAAACTTACAGAACAATGCAGGTTCATTCAATTAACCATAAAATGCATACACAGGCATATAAAACACATAAACCAAATAACATGGCATTACCCAATTAACTCATAAGAAAACATGTACAAACTCAAAGTCTGAAAGCAATACTCCTTTATTATATTCCTTCAACAAAGCATTCTTACAAGGAGTTCTTGCATCTCTCAACTTCTCCTTGAAAAACAATTCTAAATAAACTTTAGCAATAAAACACAATTGTCTTTAACTACCTCATTTGGGCATAGATTACATCTATTTATACACATAGGGGCTTATCGAACCTTCCTACCGACTACACTAGTTATTTCATATCACAATCAAAACATTCTACCACTAAGGATTATTACAATAAATGGAATTTACAACCCAGATACGAGTCACTACTCAATATATGTACAATCCTACAACTAATTAAGATAATTACAATCTTTGACGACCTCATGTAATGTCTCAAGCCTCAAAACATTAAAATATCTTTTAATTACAATCTTTTCAAAATATCAAATTGATGCGCTCTCCTTGGATCTCAAAACAATTTGAACGCGCGTGCTTGATGTTGAGTTGTCCTCCACTCAGATTGATGAACATTGTTGATGATGCTCTTGCATCATACTCCTCTGGACAAAAGATTCATGGAATCGTGTCCATGAGCTCCTGCACTGTCTTTCCATGATTTTGGATATTAGCTTCAGTTATCCAACTAACATCTTCTACTGGATGGTCCTTCCACTTAACCAGATACTCATAATAAATCTTCCTTTTGTTCTTCTTAGCAATCCTTTGATCTAAGATCTTCTCTATCTATGGCTTCTCTACTATGGACATCTACTGTTTCCACTGAATTTCCTCCTGACCATTTGTATCATCCATCATATAAGGGTACATGTCTTCTACATTGAATATGGGTGATATTCCAATGTCCTCTGGAAGCTAAATTTCATAAGCATTCACAAGAAATTTTCTTAGGATCTTACACAATCCTATCTTTCTCATCTTCAACTTGTTATACTTCCCTTTTGGAAATATCTCTTTTCTCAGATGTACCAAAATATGATCTCCAATGTCAAAGTGTAACTCTCTTCTTCTCTGGTCTACCCTGCTTTTGTACTTCTAGTTGCTATTTTGTAGATGTCCTTTGATTTGATCATGCAATCTTTGCATCTCCACAGCAAAATCCTCTACTCCTATGCTTCAGAACTCATCTCGTCCCAAATATCTTAACTCTGAAATTCCTCTTGGATGCATTCCATACATTATCTGGAATGGGATTTTACCAGTGCTCCTATTTGGTGAGTTGTTATATGCAAACTTTGTTTGGGGAATAATTTGATCCCACTAGCTATTATGTTTAGTGACCAAACTCCTCAATAGGTTTCCTAAACTTTGGCTCACCACTTCAGTATGTCCATCCATTTGAGGATGATATGTTGAAATGAAAGACAAATTTGTCCCCACCTTCTTCCACAATGTTCTCCAAAAGTGTCCCACAAATTTAGTGTCTCTGTCTAAAACTATGCTCCTTGACAATCCATGCTATCTCACTATCTCCTTGAAAAACAAATTCATTATGTGAGTAGCATCGCTGGTCTTATGGCATGGTATGAAATGTGCCATATTTGAAAATATGTCAACCACTACGAATATTGAATCACTTCCTCTTTGGGTTCTAGAAAATAACAGAACAAAATCCATACTTATAGCATCCCATGGCCTGTCTGGAATAGGAAATGGTTGATAAAATCCAACAGTTTGTTGTTTTCCCTTGGCATATTGGTAGATTCTACACCTATCCACGAACTTCTTTACATCGGATCTCATGCCTAGCCAATAATATGAAGAACTCATTTGTGCATATGTTTTATCATGGCCAAAGTGTCCATCCAAACCTCCACTATGCTTTTCCTTCAACAAGTTATCCCTCAATGAACATTTTGGTATACACAATTGACTTCCTTTGAATAACAGTCCACCTTGGATCAAATATTTCATCCACTGATTTTTGTCCCTTAGCAAAGGGTTCTCACATGCTTCATAAGCTTCTTTGAAGTCTCGATCTTCCTGATACATCTCCTTGAGGTGTTCAAATCCTAAGGTTTCCACTTGGAATACCTGCAAGATCAAACATCTCCTACTTAAAGCATTTGCAACTTTGTTAGCATTTCCATTAATATGCTTAATACCAAAAGTAAAATTTTGCATGAATTCCACCCATTTGGCATGTGTCTGATTCAATTTCTCTTGTCTGGTTACATACTGCAATGCATGATTATTAGAATATAAAAAAATATATTTCAGAATAAGATAATGTCTCCACTTTTTCAAGGCTTGAATCTCAGCATAAAATTCTTTATCATATGTGGAATACTTCCATTTAAAATCATTCAACTTCTCACTGAAATAAGCAACCGACTTATTTTCTTGACTTAAAACCACGCCAATGGCTACTCCACTAGCATCACATTTAACTTGAAATGTCTTCCCAAACTTTGGCAGAAGTATAATAGGTTGTTCTGTTATCTTGGATTTTAACATTCTAAATCCTTTCTCAGCTTCCTTTGTCCAATTAAAATACTTATGTTAATTATTTATGGTGTCCAGTATAGGTGCGCAAATACTACTGAAATTCCTGATGAATTTCCTTTAAAAACTTTCGAATCCATGGAAACTTCTTACCTCAAATACACATCTTGGAGAAGGCCAATTTCTTATTTCCCTCACCTTCTCTGGGTCCATCTTCAACTCATTTGAAGAGATTGTGAATCCGAAATATACAAATTTTGTTTTCATGAAAGAAAATTTCTTCAAATTTACTAACAACTTCTCTTGTTGCAGTCTTATCAACACCATCTTTAAAGGCCTCAACTGCTCTTCTTAAATCTTACTGAAGATTAATATATCAGGCAAATAGACAATTACAAACTTACCAATAAAATATTTGATTACTTCATTCATCAACCTCGTAAATGTACTTGGTTCATTCGTTAAACCGAATGACATAACCAGCCACTCATACAATCCTTCATTCATTTTGAATGTTGTCTTCCATTCATCTCCTTCTCTCATCCTTATCTGATGATAACCACTGTTCAAGTCTATCTTGGAAAACTAACTAGCTCAACTTAAACAATCCATCAAATGATACATTATGGGTAAAGGGAATCTATACCTGATGGTTATCTTGTTGATGTCTCTAGAATCTGCGCACATTCTCCAACCTCCATCTTTCTTTGGACTCAATATAGTTGGTATGACACACAGAATCAAACTTTATCTGACTAAACCCTTATCGAACAACTCCTAGACTTGATTTTTGACCTCTTCATTCTCTCGAGGTGTCAATCTGTACACTTCTTTATTTGGAAAACTTGCTCCCGGAATAAGGTCAATATGGTGACTAATAATCCTGATGGGTGGTAAAGAGTGAGGTAACTCATCCACCACAATATCAACGAACTCATCCAATAATTCTTGGATTGCTACAAGTAAATCATTCATAGATGTGCTTGTAAGGATAATTCTCGACTTACCTGCAACATCAAATTTTATCTCATGTTCCTTCTTGACTTCTTTCAAGAGTTCCTTCCCACTCATGAGAAGTATACTTGGACTAGATTCCTCTTTGACTCCTTTGTCTTCTATTGTCAGTAACATATGTTTACACCCATTTTTATCCAGGGTATAAGTGTTCTTTCTTCCATAATGTATGAAATTAATGTCATATTTCCATAGTCTTCCCAACAGAACGTGACAAACATCCATAAGTATAACATCACACAAAACTTCATCTCTATAACCTCCTATTTTAGATTCAACTTTACATTGCCGACTTACCATTACTTGAGGTCCTTTCTGCAACCACAATACCTTGTACAGATTCATATGTGCAGTTGTATCCAGCTTCAGTTTTTCCTCCATCTCTGTGGATACTAAATTATCAGTACTTCCACTGTCTATAATCACCTTGCATACCCTATATTTGGTCTTGCAAGTAGTTCTAAATAGATTGTTCCTCTGGACTGGTTCTCTTACCCCTTTCTCTGGTTTTATGAGAAATTTCCTCATCATGAGTGATCTCCCTTCTTTCATTGCTTCTGCTTTCATCTCTGCCTCCACATTCCTCTTATGCGCTTCAGAAATGTGAGCTTCTCCACCTCTCATATTTTTTCACTTAGGACATTCCCAAGACATGTGCCCTATCTTTCCACATGCATAACACTTCACTTCTCCTCCTCTTCCTCTTCCTCTTCCTCTTGGAAAAGAGGTTCTTCCACCATAATGTCCTCCTTGAGAACTTCCTCCTCTCTCTGTCTAACTATGATACCTTCCAGCTTCTGGTCTGGGCTTCTGGAACTTTTCTCTGACCATTCCTCTGCCTCTGCTTGGACTTTTTCCTTTGTTTCGTTGACTCTGCTTCCTTGCTAACTTCTCCTCTGCTTTCAAGGATACTTGATAATAATATTCTACAGTTCTCATCATCATCATGCGGATTTCATCCTAAATTTCATATCTCAGGCCATTAATGTACCGAGCAACCTTTTCTTCATCATTCTCTCTATGTCTTGGTCTAATGTTCATCTTATAGAATTCTTCAGTGTACTACTTCACTGATAAAACTTTTTGTCTCAAGTTTTGTAGCTTCCTGAACATATTCACTTGAAAATATTTGGGTATGAACTTTTCTTTCAATTTAGCTACCATTCTATCCCAACTCTTAATTTTGGACTTACCTTTGCATCCTCTGTCAGCTTGCAATTCATCCCACCATAACGTTGCATGTCCTTTCAATCTGGTCACAACATGCTTCACTTTCTTTTCATCGTCAATCTCCTCATAATCAAAGTACTTGTCTAAAGCACTTACCCAGTCAAGCAATTCTTCTACATTTAAATTACTCTCAGACATTGGGATCTCTATTTTTGCTCTGGTTCCCAGCTTGACAACAACTCTCAACAGTCGCTCCTCTACTTCTTGTTCTCCTTCAACTTCTTCAGCTTCTACATCTTCATTCTCGGGTTCAATGACATCACCAACATCAGGTTCTCTTCTCTGCATTGTCTCCATGGTGTTTAACCTTGCACAAAGTTGTCTCATCTCCTCTTCCATGGTTGCATTTACCACTGGTCTGTCTCTACGTCTCCTTGGCGACATGATTCCAAGTTTTCTCCTTTCTATCTTTTCCTGCTGTCTACAAAAAAAATTAGTGCTATGATACTACTTGAATCAAACCCACTTGACGCAAACCCCCACCACCTCCTGGGGCTCGCACGACCTCCCGGTCTAGGATCGTACACAATATGGAGCCGAATCATCTCTCGGGCTCCTGTTGAGCCCTCAAAATCTTATACCACATGCCTTTTTCCCTTTTCCCCGAGATTAAAATCCATTAGTGAGGGTCCTTATACACCATCAAAGTCCTCCACATGATTTCAAGCTGAAACCGTGGGCCAACCTTCTCTTTATCAAAGAATTTGGAGCTTCGGAGCTCTCAGCTTCGACACTTATGAAAGCAACACGCTGCAAACCTTCTAAAGGTCGAACCCACAAACAACCAGACTATGGAAAGGATGAACGTTCCTCATTATATCGAAAACCAACAACTATGATTGGCTTCGGGACTACGGACTTCAGGAGTCCTGGTTGCTTCAACTTGCAATACCTCTGAAATCCAAATTAACAGAGGCTAGATCTACTCTCCACATGTTCCTCTTCAACCGATTCTCGAGATCAACTCCAACCTTCGAGAGTTTCCAAACAAAAATAAAATATGCCTCAATTATTCCAGAGCGCTAAGTCTTCGAACTATGATATCTAGTGCCACGTGTCCCCTGTCTATCAATGGTTGAGATTCACTCTGCTTTTTGGAACTTCGGGAGTCCCGTGGGTTTTTCAATTACGCTCCACTTCTTCTGGGTAGCCAGACTTTCAGACTATCTCTGATCCATGGACACGTGTCTTCACGATTGGACGATCCATATTTTCTCTGGTTCCCGGGACTTTGGGAAACTGGTCTCCTTTTCACACACCACGCAAAAACCTCTAAATACGCGAAGTCTGAAGGACTTTAGGGGTTAACACCCATGCTAATTTCCCAGATCTGATGACTAGGAAATATATGATCCTCCTTGGGCAAATCTTGTCCACTCGACCTCAAAAAATGAAAGGGTTCTTCCCTTCAAAGATTTTGGTTGCTCTTTCTCCTGAGCTTTAACAGTCAAATGATTTGGGTCTTCTACGCACACCTTGCGCTCCTCTGAAAACTTGACACTTGAGTATTTCTAGAAACTCTTCCCATGCACTCCTTGCATTATAGTTATTCTTACTCCTGCAAAGTCTTACATTTATTCTTTGTAACTCCCTGTAGCTTTTCCAACTTGGCTTTCTTCTTACTGAGCTTCCTTGCCTTTTTTCCTGTGATCTGAGTCTCTCTAACTGTTTCTAGAATTATCTTTCCATTTTTATTCTTATCTTCTCCTAGTGTAGTCACTTCGCATTGTTGATGTGCCCTTAAAGGGTTCAAAGTTAATACCTCTTCTCTTATTAATTCCAGGGTGGGTATACTTATTTCTTGCATGGATAGGTCCTTCAAACCTTCTTGCGCTCTTTCAACTTCGACAACTAATTATCTTGCCCTCTGTTGCTTCGAATTATCTTCCCATTCTTCTATTAGTTGGTCTATTTTTCTAGCTATGAAATCCCTAAGTTCTTGATTCTTCTTTTCTGTGGCTTCTTCCCATGCTTTCCTTCTGATCTGATCCTTCTCGATCCAAGTCCTTCCTAAAAAAAGTAGGAACGGGGCATTGTTCACAACAAACTTAATGACTTCAAATTCCTCTTCAGTTGATGTTCCATGGATAATAACAGGTACATTAGTAACTCTTCCAAACATGCTTATCATCTTTCCCTTGAACAAGCCTATCCTTCCCAATGAAGGTATCACAATAGGATTTCCCAAAATTTCCCAAGTGTCTTCTGTCATAATATTCACTTGTGTTTCTTCATCCAAGACACAGTCTATGTCGAAGTCTCCTATTCTTGCATTTATGCGTTGTTTTACCTTCAAGATCTCTGGTAAACTGACATCCTTGTGATCATTCATCGTTTCTTTCAACTGTGATAACATAGTCTGAGATTTTTCTGACTCATTCTCTTGATGATTTTCTAACATGCTCTTATTTTCTTGTCTTCCTTCATAGTTTTCTTGTCTCATGTTCATTTGTTCGACTTTAGCAATCATCTTTGGACAATCCTCAACTTCATGACCAACAATTTTACAACAAAGACAAATAGGACCTGTACCAGGGCATTCCTTAGAAAGATGTCTCGGTCTTCTACAGTTATAACATAGTGTCAATCCTCTCTTTATCTTGTAAGTTTCCGAACTTCTCTTGTACTGTGCACTAGGATCACAGTGTTGGACCTGCAATCTACAAAAGTTCTTTCTAGGTTCATGCATCCATTTGTTAGTCCAAAAATTCTTTCTATGCATAGGAATAACATATCTTTCTTTTCCTCTACCAAATTTATTCAGATCAACTCTTTCTTCCAACTATGCCCTAGCTTTCAGACTAGAACAAAATCTATTAAACATACCTAAATTCATGATTTTGAAACAAAAACTTTCTCTTATCTTACTCTTATCAAAGCACAAAGCTTTACCTCTTTCAAGATATTACATCTTTTCTTCAGATCGGGTTTCTTTCTTAGCACACAACTTCACAAGTTAAGTAGAGTATTGCGCACTACAACAACAAATCTATGCACAAATCTTATCTTTTGTTTACTCCAGTTCCTAGCAATCACAGTTTCAGGTCCCTGCAACAGAACCATTTGTTGGCACAGGGGAAGACCCAGGGTTCAACTCTAACAACACACCAACAAAACCCTAACTATCATCCCTTTCAGCAACACCTGCAAAGTAGGCAAAGTCTCACCTGAGGTAGAGGTGGGGGGCGGGTTAAAAGACTCATGTGTCTGTAACCAAGCTGGGACACAGATCTGTGATTATAACACTTCGCAAAGTACTTTAATAACACTTAGAAGATTATATGCATTAGTTCATTAGCTTCATTAACATCACATAACAAACCCTAAGATAGATCAGTGCAGTAATAGAAAACATTAATCACTTCAACTACTTAGCACACAACACACATTAGATCTAACATTCATTCATCCCTACCACATGTGAAGCACTAAGCAACATTATATCTATCCAACATACATTATAATAAAATCACTAAGCAGATTCGAAATATAAACAATACAGCATAAAGCACATCAAAAGATGCAAGATATATGTGGTTCACCCCAATGTGGGGCTACATCCACCAACTGCTCCGTCTTCTTTATAATTCTTCAATCTCTTACATTCATATGCTCCTATGCACTCAGCCACAGATCCAAGATTCGCAGAGGACAGAAGATCTGTGCACTGAGCACCACATCCTCCTTCCAAAAACTAGGTCATATCACAAAGCCAACTTCTCTATCAAGCATTGATCCTTACATACACAAGTTGTTGCACAAATCAACCCAAAACTACTTACACTTAGCCTTGCAAGCTATATTTTTCTTCTCTCTCTCTTCTACCATACATTCTTATATATTTATACTTTTACATTTCCTTACAAAAAGGCCTAAACATGGGTAAACCCATGGGCCAACATCCCATAACCCATTACAAAAACCCTAATAACCCCTTATCAGGTCCACAAATACCTCAAAATAAGTGAGATCCATGATATCATCTCCACCTGGATGCTCCATCTTCGACTAACCTGTCGAAGTCCAAAAGTGCTCAAACCTGACCAAGATTTCCTCAAAACTTGGTCAAGGGACAACAATCACAATCAAGGAAGAACCTTCCACCTCCACTACAAATGCAAAAATATATTCTTTGGTTAGAACAATGGAGAGAATGATGGAGAAATTGGAAATCACTAAAAAAAACCCACCTAGAGAGAATCAAACTGCCCCTCAAATCCGAAATCCCAACTTCAGGAGAAATCCTCCCCAGATCAGGGAAAGAGAGCGGAGAGAACAATGAGAACAAAGAGGTCTTGATCAACAGATCAGGCCACCCTTTCAGGAAAACTATGTTGATGATGGGGAAGAAACCATAGAGGGACTAGATGACATTCACATAAATCTTATGGGGGTTAATGACAATGATTCCATATTTCTCACTCAGGAAGAAAAGGAACTTTTTCTTCTTTCACAGACCAAAGTAGATGAGGAAGAGTCAGAACAACAAGCCTTCGAAAATGCAATAATGGAATTCCATAGACAATACAACTTAAGAAGTAAAAAGTATAATGACAACCCAACTAAGAAATTTTCTGAAACTAAGAAACCCTCAGATACTCTGGCCAAGAAATTTCTTGAAAATAAAAACTCAGAGACCCCTTCAAAAATAACATCTAATTATATACCAAGAACAGCTCAAACCGAGGTTGCATCCACAAGTCAGCCTAGTACTTCTGCACAGAAAAG
>JZKD02S1674235.1:533381-553114 GCA_000966675.3 Picea glauca | reverse complement strand
CCCCTGTCGAAACCGCCTAACCACTAATCCAATACCACCCACCTCACTCTGCCACTGTACCCCACTACCCTTTCACATGTCACACTCACATCTACTTGTTGGCTAATTAATTCCATCCACGTCACACCCATCTACCTGTTGGCCAATCAATGTCATCCCCCATGACCGTTACTCATCCAAACACTACTCGCACCATAACGGACACTCGCCTACACCGTTTAACTCTGTTCCTTCGCCATTACTGCAATGTTCACTAATCTAGACATAGTTGACACAACGTCCTTCCCTGTTTTCAAGCTAACTACCACCAGGCACACCGTCGATAGGCGCCACTAATCTGGGTAAT
This sequence comes from Picea glauca, assembly GCA_000966675.3. Lineage (NCBI taxonomy): Eukaryota > Viridiplantae > Streptophyta > Pinopsida > Pinales > Pinaceae > Picea > Picea glauca. Next base: position 552,768 of record JZKD02S1674235.1, on the reverse strand, counting down.
TACATACAATACTCTTTTCCATCTTTAGATATCTGATTAATCATGGCGCCCAAATCCAAATATGTTGAAACATAAGAAAACTCATTTCTTCCTCCTCCCATCGACCTGGACCGCACCCCCCTGGATGATAAATATTACCGAGTTGAAAATCCGAAGTGTGAATTTGATTCCTTCGAATTACACTTTTGGATAAAAGATACTTTCTTAGAACAGAGTGACAAGATCAGACTCTGGGAGTCTAATATGTAATGGTATATGTTTCCCCAGAACTATCACTTCCCTGAGTTCGCCCTAAAATTTCAAGCCCATTACTTTCCTGGCCAAAGGGCCATCGTGTCTTCATATGGTGAAACTTTTTTCACCATCACCCCTGAACCAATAAACCATATGCTACAGATCCCTAGAACCGATTATGCCATCCCTTTCTCCATTGAAATTTTGAACGACCTCTATCAGAAACTGTCTTTCCCTCAAAGATCCCAAATATTTGAAATTTTCCTACCAGAAGATGAGTAGTTACCCAAGAAAAATCCTCCCTATCCATATTCCATTTTCTCATTCAAAGATAACCAAATTATTTCCACCCTTTGTATCCTATTAGGATATTTTTCTGATGAATGGGTAGATGAACCCATCCTGGGTTTTCTGTCCATTTTTTACACAGAGGAGAAAGCTACAGTCCAGTTTGATTACAATCAGTTTCTGGCTGACAACATGCATGAGAAACTCTTCAAGTTCTCCATAGAGGGAATGTTCAGGTACTCCTCGGTATTAGTGTACCTATTTCTTTTCTTCTAGGAAGACATATTCTCCTTTTCCCTCCAAAAATTGGATCAGGATGGAAATCCTCAATTAGTAACCTCTTGGACATCACTAGTGAGGAAGAATTCATTCGAGTTCAACTTCAAACATTTCATCTATCAGTTTTACCATCCAGTGGTGTGTATGCTCAGCAATAGAATGGAACCAAGGATAAATGAGGAGGTATAGATAATTCTTCACCTATCAGACTTAGTCAAAAGAGGGGACTGGTATCTCTACCAGAACCATACCGAGATCAGAGTTTATGGGTGTGAACTGTCACCATACAAACTGCCTATGTACCTCCCTGTCAGGATATTTTCTTTGGAATACATCAGGAAGATGATAAAATCTGAGGATATCCAATTCGTATCATTCAAAAAGAAGCAGCAACTCAAAATCAAGAGCCAAATTGGTTCTTTCATACGCAATAGCAGAGCTGCAGGAGAAGAGGCCAACAATATCTTGAAAGAAATGAATTCCAGTCTTAGTTTCCCATGGAATTATGACCCCTTTGGCATCATATCAGAGACCATACTCAAACATAATACTTCTCCTTATGCTCATGTGCCAAAACCTTAGATGGAAAAGTTTATGAATCAGACAGATTTGCAGGAAAACACATTGTTGGAAACTGAATATGAATCCCCTATTGTCACTTCCTCTCATACCAACACTCCTTAGGTGAAAAAAGAAAAATGAGCCAGGAAAGAGGTTTCACCCTCAGTCACAGAGGTGTCGGCTGAAGATTCCCAGGTTTATAAGAAGAGAACCAATACTATCCACACACCAGACAGGTTTAGAGAAGGAGAAACTCAGTCCACAATAGTTATGGAGGGATCACATTCATCATTTTTCTTAGGTATCCAACATAGAGTGTCCACATCCTCATCCAAAAAGAAAGCAAACACTACATTGTCAGCCGAGTCCTCACAAGAGCCAACAGGATCAAGCATTTTTTACAAATACAAGATGATCAAGCAGAAGAATGAACTTCTAAATAGCAGCACATATGCTCAGTTTTGGAAGCAGACATCCACAACTGAGCACATATTATTGTCTGCATTCAACACAGAGAATGGAATGATGCATATGAAATTCTTACAGGCATAGGTTCCTCATCCTAGGACAGCTTATGATTACAAGAAATAACCATTGGAGTTTGATGTGAAAGAGGTTCATGTTAGAATATAATGGATGTGCTTGTTTAACCATAAACAATATAGCAATATTTTTACCCAACCATAGGTTGAAGCCACCCTCGAGCACCTTAACCATGATAGAGAAATATTTTGGAAGCAAAACCTAGGCTTAATAGCCAAACAAAGGTGGCGCACCTCTCTCCAAGGATAGTGTACCAATAAAGAATAACAAAATTTGATCAAAGAGTCCAACCCAGAAAATCGAAAATGAAGATTGCAGAACTGTTGGCAGTAGCTCCTCCCAAGACTTGCGCACAAGCTGACCAACTACAATGTGCACAAGTGTACTTCTGCAGTTCTGAGAATTCTGGCCAAAATTAATATTGGCCTCCTATATTTATACTATTTCTTCCAGACTGCCTAGATCGACTTCTGATTCTGGGTGCTAATTACTTAGTATATAACATTTCCTTTTAGCCTACTTCTTCTCTTGGAGGATAATAACCTAATACAAATCATTCTCTTGAGCCGACTAGTCTTCTAGGATTGTTAACCAATTATTTAGGGTTTCTTCTTGCTTCCTAAAATATTCTATTCTCGTCAGGTTTACATGTGGAGGTAAATACCTCCCACAGCTACCATAATATCAACACTCCCTCCTAGATAGGGAGGTATTGAAGGCAATGGCATTGAGCACAAACATACCATTGATTCAGTAGCATCATCATAGTCGTATGGACTATCTCATGATTATATCACAAGCACCATAATCACTATCAGTGTCATCTGAAAACATCAACTGCATCATCTCTCGAAACCATACTCCATGTGAGTAATCAGACATGATGTTGAATAAGTCACTCACTTCAAGGAGTGATACAAAATTCATTCTTCTAATCCGGGCATATGTCCTAGAATAATAGATGTTCTGGATCATTTTTCGTCTGGAGAATCTCTGTCCATCAGTTCACTGATCATCCATCTAACGGATAATCATTTTTAACACTATTGATAGTCTACAAGGAAATCGGAACAATGTCATTCAATAGAATACAACTGTGTCTATCCATAGTAGTACACAACTACAATCCAGTGGTACACTACCGCACCAAGTAGCACACAACTACTTGATCAATGACATACAGTCACAATCAATGGAACACATCCACCATAGTAGCATTCATCTACTGTCCAGAGACATACAGTCTCCATGGCAATCATATCATCTGATATCAACCTGCACATAAACACTATCATGATATAACTGAGTCATCTGGGCCATTCTTCCATTCAAATTTGTGAGATTTGGAAAAGCATCTGCCCTTAGAGAGTAAAAAATCAATGATGGGCTATCTGGACTATTATTCTCAAGCAAGGAAGAATACTTGTCCTGATTTCTGAGCCTGGACCATTCACCTATCTGGGCCATTCCTACGACACTAAACAAAGAGAAACCTGGAGAGAATGAGTCTGCCCTAGAGAATGTTTGTCCCTGATTGTTGAACTTGGACCATTCACCTATCTGGGCCATTCCTCCGACACTAAACAAAGTGAAACATGGAGAGAATGAATCTGCCCTAGGGAATGATTGTCCGGACCATTTCCTAAGGAAATGGTTGTCCTGCACCAACCTCCAAAATGAACCATTCTTCAAACTGCTCACAATTGTGAGATTTGAAAGAATGATTGTTTGTCGAGGCGTACCAGTCTTCTTGACCACTATTGAGAGTGACTGTCAAGAAGAAATATTGTCCTAGACCATTTCCCCACATTGGCCACAAGGGGAATCGTTGTCTATGGTACATCAACAATCCATTGAACCATTTTCATTATGAAAATGACCATTCGATCTGGACCATTTTCCAAACTGGAAAATGACTGTCCATCAAAAATCTCAAACCACTTTCCGAACTAGAAAGGAACTACTCATCCTGGACCATTTTTCGAACTTGAAAAATGATTGTCCATAAATCAATGGCACATCAGTGCGCCCTCCCAACCTAGGAGTCATCTCTTTCCTTTTAATAAGGAAGTCGTCTCCATGAGCTTCAACTTGTTTCTTGAGTACGCAAACTCTCTCATCTTGGGCAGAGGCTTTACCAAAATGTATGCTATCTTCTCATCTGTGGAGATAGATATTGGAGAATCACTTCTCTTTTCTGGACTTCATCACAGAGAATGTAATGCTCGATTTCAATGTACTTCAGTCTTTCTGGAACACTGTTTTTCTCTGAAGGCTTCATATAGCTCTGATCATTATAGTATATCATAGTTGGATTAATCTCTTTTGTTTCTTGCTAGCTCATAACATCATGGAAAGGCTCAAACTGGAACATATCCAAGTGGTACTTCTTCTATCATCATGAGAGCTTGTCATGGATTGGCAATCCATCATCCTGGATTTCTGATTAACCATTTTGATACAATATCTATAAAGTTTTCACCATGATTTTGTTGTGCATTGGAGGCTCTACACCAAGTTGTTTGAATCCATACAAGATCTTCTTCCATCTGCATACAAGAGTCTCTTTCTGGTATACCTCAAAAACTTTGAGGTTTCTCTACATACGCTTCTTGTTGAATTACTATGTTGAGGAAAACATTCCTTACATTCATCTATTGTAAACTCCAACCCATGGATATAGCAGGAGATATAATGTCTTAGGCATGTCTGGAACAAGATATCATCATAGTCCTCTCCCTCCATCTGGGAGAACCTTTAGTTCTAGATCTCGCAATGCTTTCATTCATAAGTCTTCCATACACTATTCTTCATCACAACTTTCATTTCTTCTACTTGATTGCTTCTAGAGGGTTCAGATCAAGCTGGTAGTCTTGTGATTCTTGATATAATGATTGGTTGTTCTAGCTTTTCTTTCTCTCTTGGAATCTTCATGTTCTTCTTCATGTTTCTCTTTAGCTCTTGGGTCCATGGAGTTTTCTATAGATTCCATGCCTTGAAGATTCTGACTTCTTCCTTTCATCATAGGATCATGGATGTGGATGGACAACCAGGGATACTTTAAGGCTTATTTTCAAAGAAGACTTGTTCTAAATTCAAACTGAACACATGTTGTTTTTCATGGTTGCTACCATTAATGGGAACATGGGTAGATACTTCATAATCTTCAATGGATCATATTATTTAGGATTAGCTCCCTCCTAATCCTTGCTTCATGCATGAATGCATGCTCTTCTTTTGGAATTATATAATCAGCTCCCTCCATTTAAAAGAGTCCACGCTTCTGTCTACATCCTTATTTCCTTCTGCAAAGTGTCACAAGTATTTTCCTTTTGATTGTTGACTTCTTTCGGTTTTTACTTCTTCTAGGTTTCTTCAAGTTTGATTTTGATTTCGGCAGTTGTAATAGCTTCCACATGAATTGTTACCAAGGATTGTCAATGTACTTCATCTTTCCATGTGTATTGCTTGTCTTAGAGTCATCGTGATATCAATCCTTATCTTGTTATTGTTCCATAGGTATTGTTTCTCTTTGAACATATTATATTCTAAGAAATAGATATGCAAGATATGTACAGAAACTATGTAAACATGGTATGTACAAGAACTATGAATAATATTGTTACCTTGTCTTAGAAGAAGAAGTTTGTTTTATCTTGCTTGGTCCTATTTGAGGGTTTCCTTTCTTCAGCAACTGATGCTTCGTGTGTTTCCTTCCTCTTCTTTAGTTAGGGACAGTTATTCTTTTAGTGACCATATTTTTGACAGTTGAAGCATTGTATTTTTGACATATTTTTCTCTTGATTTGGCTTCTTATTTGAGCCAAACTTCCTTTTACTCCTGAAATTATTGAACCTTGTTGTGAAGGCTTGGTCATCATATTTATTTTGGGGTTTCTCTTTTTCACTAATCCTTGATTCTTCTTGTGCACAACAAGTCCAAATTTATTCAAATGTAGGATACTCCTTCCTTGTGTTCATGCTTGTGGAAAATGCATCCCATGTCTTGGGAATACCATTGAGTACTATATTTACCAGTTCCTTCTCTAAAATGATTTCTTCAATAGCTTGTATTTGATCTCTTAACTGATATATTCTCACAAGGTATGATGTTATGCTATCATCATCATTCATTTTCATTCCACAGAGCTCATTCTTCATACTCATTACCTGTCCAATGTTTCTGACTAAGAAGAGGTTTGTTAGGGCATCCTACATATTCTTAGATGAGTCAAGATGGGATATGTAGGGTATCAAGTGGTATTTTATATAATTCACTATGATAATCATGGAATTGATGTCATTATCTTTGAACTTCTCCATAACTGCAACGTTTTGTGGTTCCTTCTCTTTTCCTTCTTCGAACTGTGGTTCCATGATCTTTCCTTTCACGATGTCCAACACTTTATTCTTGGAAAGGATGAGATCAATCCTTGTCTTCCATGCTCTGAAGTTAGAATCCCCTTCTAACTTGTTTTCTGACTTCATAGAGTAGGTCATGATTTCTTTGACTTGGTCAACCTTTGATTTTGACCAAAAACTCAAAATTGATGTCTTCGCTTGCTAAGAGTACCAGGAGGTGCGCTAGGTTATGGCGCACTAGGATATCCAGAAATTAGGTCAATATCTTCACTTAAGGTGCATCAACAAGAGGGTTAGGGTTTCGTTGCAGCAGCAAAAACTTTGACTGCAACTACAACTGTAACTGAGAAAATCCTCCCAATCTATCTTCCAGTGGTTAGACTATCTGAAGATAGTGTGGGCCCATAACCTGTTAGAATATAATGGATGTGCTCATTTAACCATAGACAATATAGCAATATTATCACCCAGCCATAGGTCGAAGCCACCCCCGAGCACCTTAAACTTGACAGAGAAATATTCTGGAAGCAAACCCTAGGCTTAGTAGCCAAAAAAAGGTGGTGCACCTCTCTCCAAGGATAGCGCACCAAGAAAGAATAAAAAAAGATGATCAGAGAGTCCAACCCAAAAAACCAAAAATGTAGATTGCAGAACTATCGGCAACAGCTTCTCCCAAGACTTGTGCACAAACTAGCCAATTGCAGTGCGCACAAGTGTACTTCTGCAATTCTGAGAATTCTGGCCAAAATGAAGACTGGCCTCCTATATTTATATTGTTTATGCTGGACTGCCTGGGCCGACTTCTCATTCTGGGTGTTAATTACTTAGTATATAACATTTTCTTCTAGTCGACTTCTTCTCTTGGAGGCTAATAACCTAATACAAATCATTCTCTTGAGTTGACTAGTCTTCTAGGGTTCTTAACCAATTATTTAGGGTTTCTTCTTGCTTCTCGAAATATTCTATTCTCGTCAGGTTAACACGTGTAGGTAAATACCTCCCGCAGCTACCATAATATCAATAGTTCATCTAGCAGATCAAATGGACATGCATAGGAAAACAGGGGAGATGATCTTCTCTACCTTGACAAATACATCATTGACTGCTGCAAAATTGCAGGTGTCTTTAAACAATGTCCAATCTCAGTTGAAGTTGGAAAAGATATCCTCTCTGGCCAAAGATAATAAGATCAAATCCCTAGAGGAGATTGTACTGAAGATCGGTTATGACCCATCTAATGTCAAGGCAGCCGAGGAACTACTGAAGAATAAAAATGCTGACATATCATCTTTGAGGAAACAATTAAAACTTTCAGCCACTGAAGATTCACAAGCAAAGGAAATGGTTGAAAGTGAAGGCCACAAGGAGGAGATGTTGAAACTGATAATGGATCAGAATGCACAGATAAAGGAGATGGAGTTTGAGTTAGACAAGTTTGTTAAAGAGAAAGAATAGAGCGTGCAGATGGTTGTTATCCCACTGGATGCAGTTCCTCTCACAGGAGTTACTATAGCAGTAGCCACAACAACAAAGATTCCATCAACCATTCTAGTGAAAGTTTCATATTTTTCTGAGAATTTGGTGAAGTCAATGGAGGACGTGACCCTTCAAGGGGAATAAATCAAAATATTGCAAGAAGAGATAAAAAAATATCCAGAAGCTGAAGTCCATGTTCCAGGCCAACTATAATACAAAGATGCATAAATCACAAAGACTCAGTCAAGAAATACAAAACCTGCAGAAGGAGACTGTCATGTCTAGAACATTATCTGAGGCCAAGGAAAACATCTGGATGGACATCAGCAAGTCAATGGAAAAGATATGTCCATTTATATAGATTGTTTTTGAACAACATGAACTGGTACAGAAGGCCAAACAAGCAATTGAAAAGATAAGGGAAGAATTAGGGGAGAAGCCTACAGAGGCCATTGAGCTCATTAGGTTCCTAAAATCCAATACCAAAGAGGATTTAGAGGCATTGGAAATTGAAGACAGGACAGAGACCATCCTTTAGGTCAAGAAGGTTTTTACCAAGAAAGGATTGATGCTGCAACTAGAGGAGAAATCTCAAATGATGGACATTGGAGTGTAAATATATTTCATAAAGGTTGACGCACTACACAAGAAGGGACTCCCTAGACTACTAGTGATTAATGACAATCTCATCACACTGTCATACTACAAGCAGACGATCATCACAGTGGCAAAGGATGGTTCTAAATTTTCGGGTATACAAGGAAGCATTACCAACAAGGCTTTCTTAGAAACTTTGCAGTTGGACCTGAGCATCCAACATGAGATAAAGTATATTTTTATTACAAAGCCTATTTTTTCCAAGTACACTGAGATGGACGAAATATACAAAAAATTACTCAAGGTTTCCATCCCTAGTCAAAAGAGATGGGAAGACCTTTGTTCTTTACTTGAGTAAAGGTGAGGTGGATTTCTGAGTCATCATGAAGAAGACAATCAAGTCAAAGTGATGAACCACCAACTACTTCCCCTAGAATCAACACCAAGGATTCAAATAGATTAGCAACATTCCTATTATTTTGTAATTTGTAATCTACTTAGTTATATTTTATCTCCACAATATCCTAGTCATTAATGATAGGATCAGATGTAACTATTGTATAAATACTTCTCACTTTGAAGTATTGAGGGTTGATATTTGTGTAATCTTTCAAAATATCGACTAGTAATAAAAAGGTTATTCACAGGATTCTTGCCTTTGAACATTGGTGATGTTTATCTTTATCTGTAAAAAAAATTCTCTCTCTGAAAGCAATATGTTTTCAGTTTCTAATCATTAAAAGGAAGTTAATGAACAAAATTTGTCTCGTGCACTTTATTTCTGGTCTTTGGTGATCTACTTGTTATTCATATGATATTAAGTAAAGGAATTCTTAATTTCTTCTTTGCTTGGTTGACTTTCTCAGATGTTCTGTCTTTTTCATCCCATTTAATTCTAATAGATTCAGCGTTCTCATTATCTCTCCCTGTGAAGGAACCTCGTAAAAAATGTATCTGATCCTAATCTTTAATACAGACCCCATATCCTAATGGAAGTTTAATGTAATCTTTCAATCAATATTTATAAACAAACAAACAAGCTCAGGTTACTTTAACTAGCCTAATATCTAATACCTCAACAAATCTAAATCATACAGAGATATCCCTATCTGAAAATGGCAGGGCTAGATCCTAGTTTCAAAAGTGGTTTTGATAAGTTACCTATGACAATTTATTCTACCCTTGACAACCTCTGGGAATTACAGAGTGCTAACACCTGTGAACCTCAGATATCTTGTTCAATAGTTTTCCTCCATCACTAGATTTCTCACACCACACCACATGTTCTCACAGTTGAGAACCTCGAAGCTCACTACTCCTCACTTCCATCACTCACACTCAAAATGATTCGAGTGTCTTTATTTATAGAGCTCACGTGCTTAGTGATTTCTCCACATACAAGAAAATGTGTGCTTGAGAGTTCGTCTCCAACCTTCAAATCTTCCTTAAAAATCAGGTTATCAAAACCTTTCCCAAAAATTGGTATCAACCTTCTTCTGATGTACGTGATTTGTTCACTAGTCCTTAGCGCTCAACCACCATTAGATATGATTCAAATTTGATCTTGTCAGTCGATTTTTTCCTTGATATCAGAATCATCAGGGCATCGAAACACTCAACACCACTTTGAGGCTCAGTAGTCATTCAATATCCTTTTTGTTTTATTGCAACCGTTGATCTTTTCTCTTCTTACCACCAGGTCGACGATCATCATCATCGAGACAGTAGAAGCATGTGTGTAAACTTCAATTTTGATGGATCTTCTTCAACAATATGCTCTGACAGATCAAACGGTCCTTACATTTCTTAATCAATGGTCCTGATCCTCATCGCCACTTCAAGTTAACCGACGGTTAACACACGTTTCTTCATTTTCTCATTAACTATTTGGTAGGGACCATGACGATCTGCGGTTGAGATTGCATCTCACTTGTTCGTCGACCTATGGTCTAGATTGCTCATTGGAGATCATATTAAATGGGGTTCTTCCATTCTGATGGCTCATACTCTGACGGATCCAATGGTCCTTGGAGTCTGAAATCAATGACTTTGATTGCATCAATCCTTCAATTTGCACGATAGTTATCTTCCCTCGTTGTCATTGGAGTATATTCTTTGTAGAAATCATAGTCCACTTCAACCAACACTTCTCTGACAAATGGTGGAGATCCACTCCTTGTTCCAATTCAACGACTGAGATAACATCCTAAATATCTTCCTGCCAAATTGGAATCATGATAGATCTATGACTATTGTTTCATCCCTGCTCTTCGATCAACTATTCTCATTGGCTCATGGAATCCCTTTTCATCGTCGATGTATGTTCGCCATAGGTCACACAATTCACTCCAACTATTCTTCAATGTACGATGGAGATCCACTCGAATTCAATATCAGAGATGATAGCCTACGATCTCAACACCGAACTAGGCCCACTCTTGTATGGTACAATCAAAATTTGACTCATGTCACCCCTGGAACACTTTGGATGCCATGCTATCATCCTTGTCACTCTCCTTTCTCGAAATGGATCGACATAGATCCAACAAATATCGTTACAATTGATCACTCTGACAACTTAAACATGTCACCAATGGTCACGATTCTCATTTATTTAGTCCTCCGACAGATCAATGGTTCAAACGTGTTCACTATGCCAAATCAACTATTGTGATTTCCTCCTATTTGAATGCGGGGATTTCTTCATGGTAACAATCCTATTTAGGACTCAACCATTTTGGGACTCCATTTATGCTTATTACTTGTGCTTCCTCTGTGTCGTTCAAGCTTCAATAGTCTGTAATCATTCTCCCACAAGGTATTTTCTTGATCTCTTTGTCTACTCAAGGGAATTTCGTAAAGCTTCCAATCTTCATTTCCTTCAACTTTGTGCAACCCAAAATCATTTTTGTTGTTTTATTTTTTCACACTAAAATTCGTCGTTATGGCGTTGTCATTCGGGGCAAGTGAAAATATTGTCTACATTAGTATTATTTATGATTTCCACAATCATGTCGACCTTTGACATCAATGACAACCATTTTTCAACAACCTTATGATGGTACATACTTGGACGTTTCATCTTGGAGAGCTACACATCAACCTTAGAGGAGATCTCGAAGTTTTCAAACCCTGGATCTAGGGTTCTATTGTCTATCTTAAGGAGTTGGTTATGGATTTCTACAGGTGGGGGCATTTGGCGACTAGACATTGTATCTTTGACACGTATTATGCCTTTTTTTATGGAGACATCCCACTTTCATGGGGCTATTTTAGTTGGACACTTGTACATGTGGCTTGACCACATTGTTATTTTATGTATTGTTGATTAGTTGGTTGGAGGAAAATGTTTATTTACTCCTTCCTAAGCTAGATATATTGTTTTCATATTTCATATTATTATTTTATTGTAAAGAAAGTTGAGCTAGACTCTATATAAATAGTTTATCTTCTTCATTTGTAGTCATGGTTGGATTTTTGGAGTTTCCCTTTCTTAAAACCTAATGGACACATCTTTCTTAGAGAATAAGTGATATATAAGGCTTCTCTCTTTAATGTGTGCATGAATATATATTTTTTTCAAACTTGAAGTGGTGTAGATTCTTTCATGCATAAAAGGCTAAGCAACTTGATCCATTGAAGAGTAAAATCTACTACTTATAAGGAATTTACATTAGGAGAATTTTAAGACAAAAAAAGGGTTTCAAAACAAAAGAAAAATATACTATCAAAATCAACTTTTCAGGAATCAATTACATTTTAGAGGATAACATCATCCCTAGTGGTTGAGTTGACATTGCTTTAGATAAAGATGTTTATATGTTACATTATAAATGGTGGATAACAACCCATATTTAACTTTGGTAATGTTGCAAGTAAAATACTCATAATGAGACAAACATTCATAAATTACTTTTGAATATAATATAAATGATATAAAAAATAAAATGTCAATTCAAAATTTTAAAAATTGAATACATAGACTATCACATATTATTCGCATTTTTGTAAATTAAATAAAAAAACTTTATATTCTTAAGTAAATAAATAAAATTGATATATATATATAGCCACATACTCCATATATTAGTTAAATTAATATATAGATATTTTTATATTAATTTAATTAATTTATCTCATATTTTAGTTTAACATGTATGGAGTACATGGTTCTGTGTGGAGTATGTGGAGCTATGTTGTCCATACATTAGTTAAACTTATATATATATATATATATATATATATATGGAACACTTGGAACCACTCCATATATAAGTTAAACTAATATACGGGTATCCATATATTATTATACTTGTCGATAGGCAGTGTATATAGAGATCGATTAACATTGAATATATATTACTTTCTCCGTTGACCATAAATTTCTCATTATTTTCCAAAGTGTTACATTATAATTATATATTTTTTTATTTTTGTTCAAACATTTAAATCTTTTATCTCTAATGTGATTGGTTCATAAATTGAAGTCTTATTCTAACTCTTAGAGCGGACATTTATGTCTCCATAAATTTATTATGCATGTTATACACATACACGTATATGCCAGTTGCCACTGATTTTGTTGGTTAAGGAGGTTGTTGCGGCAACAGCTCTATGTGAAGGTTAGGTTCTATGACCACTACAAAAGTGCTTGTACAGTGGTATAATAAGAGTAAATCTACCAAATATTCAATCTACTAAATCTACAGTTGCCATGATTGTAGTTTTTATTAATACTCTGCAATATTTTAATGTTAAAAGAAAAGAAAGAGTTTCCAGCGAGTTATTATATATATTTAAATATAGTTTTTAAATATGGTGTTTTTATTTCTATTTTATTTTTAAATCAACTCTTGCTTCATTATACCTGCATAGCGGCAGGTATAAGCTGTCATGCAGCCTTGTTTGAATTATATTCATATTTTAGTTTCATTGATATATGAAATATGTGCAACATGCACTCCATACATTAGTTAAATTAATAAATGGATAAATGGTTTATATGTGGTTCTCATGTATCGATATATGAGTTTGAGTTTATGAATAAAATATATGTTACGAACTATGTATTTTTTAATTAATCATGTTTTATATTTCCCCCAATTTAAAAAATGAATATGTGGTCTATCACATGGGTTATGTTAAAAAAATATTACATTATTATTATTTATTATATGAGAATTAGTATCACATTTTTTATTAAAAATAATTTATATATCCAAAAATACTTTGAGTATTACATTTTTTATTAAAAGTAATTTATATATCCAAAAATACTTTGAGTATTACATTTCTTATTAAAACTAATTCATATTATCAAAAAGAAAATTATTTCTAGTCACATTAATAGAGGGTTTTTTTCTCTGATATTAAGAACAAAAGAAACTTAAACATGTCTCTGACCTCTGAATCCTAAGTGATTCCAAATTTTTTGAAGTCTTTGCAATGGTGGAAGTAGGAGGAGGGAGCCTCCCTCCTTCTGTAACATTGTGATCGGACAAATATGTGATCATGGCACACACCCTTCAACCAATTTTGAGGATCCACTATCAATACCATGGCCCAAGGAAAATGAAGAAGCAGCAAATGACCCACAATCTAATAATCCAATAGCAGATGTGCATGATGAACCCAATGGCCAAGGAATGAAGCGTACATGCACATGTATTCCACAAACCAACGAAACCCCAAAGGAAAAATCCATGACCTGATGGATTCAAACCAGATGGAAACCAAAAGGAGAAGTCAAGCTAAAATTGGGATAAAAAGGATTTTTTACAATCGTATTCAATAATGTAGAAGATCAAGAAATGATATTTGAAAATTCCCCCTATTTCTTCAACTCAATAGGATTATACCTGCATCTTTGGACTGAGAAATTCAACCCAGCCAAAGAAGACTTCAATGTTTCTCTCGTATGGATAGGCCTCTAGTCCCTGTTGCAAAAATATTGGGACCTAGAGATCTTGGAAGATATTAGCAACACCTTGGGATCCTTCGTCAAAATTGTGGAAGCAACAAAGTAAGGAAAATACACCTCATATGCATGTGTGTGTGTGTGTGCGTGTGTGTTTACCTAAATGTATTGAAACAATTGTTGACCTCAATCTGCTTAAGTTTCTACGATTCTCACTGGATCCATACCATAGATTATGAACACATACCCTTTCACTGTAGAAAATGTCATGTGCATGGGAACCTCTTCTAGAAATTCCCTTTGAATGATGCTCCAAATCCTCTTAAAAAATCCCCATCAAAGGATGAGGAAGGCTTTGAGAAACTAACCAACAAGATGAAATACCTTCGGAAAATTCTACCACTGCAGAATCCAAAAGGACCCAAGATTCAAAAAAACTTTGATACCCTCTCTTCAATACCTGAGAAATAATAGGAGGTACGACCTTCTCAGCAAGTGAATGTGCCATACATTTCCTTTGAGATCCCTCTTCACCCAGATCATGATCTAAAGGGTGATAAAGATAAATATTCCCAAGAAACTGACCGCCCAACAATAGAGGGTGATGAAGATATGATCACAATAGAAGAAGGAAACAAAGACAAAGACAAAGTGGAATATATGGAACTAGAAGGGTTGGATCTGCAAGGAATTTCTAATGCATGTGAAAGAAGAGAACCTAACTCTATCTCGAAGAAACAAATTCAAATTTTGCATAAGGCTCTTCTCAAATCCAAATCCAACTTGGAAATTTCTCCCAAAGATAAGTACCCAACATCCTCATCTTTAGGAATAAAAAATGCCATATCCAGGTATCTCCTAAGCAAGTCAAAGAGGAACAACAAAGAGCACATCCAAGTAACAAGCAACTCCTTTAGGAACTTAGTGAATTTTTAGTAAAATTAGGAAACATTACCCTCATGATGGAGACATTCTAGGTTACCCCCCCCCAACTCTTAATAAATATCATCTCATGGAATATAAGTGGCCTCAATAGCCCCAACAAGAAACAAATCCTAACGATCAAAATCCTTATAAATCAACCAACAATTCTCATTATTCAAGAAACCAAATATCCAACTGTAACGCTCAACAAGATAACCTTCAAATGTTGGACAAGCTGCCAATCAATGGCCTTACATGCATATGGTGCTTTAGGGGGCATGATGATTTTATGGAACTCCATGGAGATCTACCTCACCGACTTATTTTCCACAAAAGAACACTTTTCTCAATGCCAATTAATCGGATCGGAGGAATATGGATTCATTACTAATGTTTATGGACCTCAGTTGATGGGAGAAAAAATAGACTTCTTGAGCAACATGCAAAACATCAGGAGCCTAACAGGATCCCACCATTGGGTCATTGGAGGAGACTTCAATATGATTACCTCACTGTCAGAAAATATGGGAGGCATCATATGCATAGATCAGGACTCTAAGGAAACAATGAATGGACTACATACCTAGAACAACCATTGGGGGGGAACTCACCAGATATCCTCTCGTCTATATCGATTCCTTATTTCAGATTCCCTATTGCTCAAAGGATTAGAAATTAAGGCCATGATCTTTTCTTTTGATGGTTATGATCATTGGCCAATATGTCTAAACCTTGACATCAAGGCCAACCCCAAAAACATACCATTTTTATTCGAAGAATTTTGGTTGGAGCACCCTTCATTTCAAGCGAATGTAGAGAAATGGTGGAAGGAAGAAGAAATATAAAATGACACCCCTATCCTAAAATTCCAACAACGACTCAAGAATCTCAAGCTTAGACTCAAAGATTTTAACTGAGAAGAGTTTTGGGACATCTTCAGGGCCAAACTTGAGTTGTAAAATACGATCGAGCACATACAACAACAAATGATTTTAATAGGTAGAACCAACGATCTGATGGCCAAAGAAACAAACCTAAACATTCATCTCACCCTCTTTTATAAACAAGAGAAACAACTATGGAAGTAGAATTCTAGAGTCAGATGGATCCAAGTAGGGGAATGAAACACAAAAAAATTCCATGGATCCATGGTCCAACATTGTTACCATAATAGAATAGAGGTGTTGAAGGACAACCAAGGAAGAAAAATTTCCAAACATGAAGAGATCGAATTTGAACTGATTCAATACTACAACATGTTGACAAAACCACAACCCAATAGACATAGAGCAATAAGAAAAGTAACCCAACATATTCCCAAACCGGTTACTGTTGAATAGAATGACGCTTTAATGAGATAGATCTCCATGGAGAAAGTATAACGAGCGATTCTAGGAATTTCAAAAGGAAAATTCGCAGGTTCGGATGGTTTAACCAGTGATTTATTCCTTGCTTGTTGGTCTACCATCAAGCAGGATGTCCATGAAGTAGTGGAGGATCCCAGAAACTACTTGAATGTTTTTCCATCCCTAAACTCTACTTTCCTTACTCTAATCCCCAAAGAAGAAAAGGTTGAGGACCCCCACAAATTCCATCACATTTCACTATGCAATGTAATCTATAAAATCATCACCAAAATCCTTGCAAATTACCTAAGACCCCTCCTCCTTGGCCTCATATCCCCTGAACCATATAGATATGTGTACGGAAAACAAATCCTGGATAATATTATCATCTCCCACAATATAATTCATTCTTTTAAATAACCAAAAAATCATACATGATGATCAAACTAGATATGTCCAAAGCCTTTTATAATCTTAGCTAGCAATATATCAGACAAATCCTTCTTGCTTTTGGCTTCTCTAAACATTGATCCAAATGGATCATGACCATGATTTCTTATGCGTTATTTCTTATTATTATCCATGACTCCCCCTCCACCACATTCTCCACCTCCCGAGGCATTCAGTAGGGGGACCCCCTCTCCCCCTTCCTTTTCATTATCATGATAGAGGTACTCGATCATCCCATCAAAGTGGAAACCATTGAGGGATGGATAAAAGGTTTAAATCTCCATAGGGAAAGTGACGCAACCACACACCAACAATTTGTAGATGACACAATGTTAATGGGTACCCAATTGTTCGTGAAGCGCTCGTCCTCAAGAAATCCATATCTAACTTTATGGAAGCCTCCAGAACTTCTATCAATCAAGGCAAGTCTCAAATCTTATTTTTCCATACTCCACTGGTTATCCAAGCTAATATGTCTCTCATTATGGAATTTCAAAGGAGCGCTCTTCCTTCCAAATATCTAGGTGCCCCCTGGTGGAAAACTCCTTAAAAAGGGCCTCTTGGGAAGACTTGTTGTCCATAATGGCTAAAAAACTAGATAGTTGGTCATACCGTTCTCTTAACTTGGCATGATGTTTGGTCCTAGTAAAATCATTTTTGCAGGCCATGCCCTTGTATCTCTTCTCTGCCCTCACTCGTCCAAAATACATCCTCAAAGTAGTATGTAATATCTAAAGAACCTTCCTATGGGGGGGGAAACAATGAGCACAAAAAATGGGCCTTGGTATCATGGTCAATAGTTTTCCTTCAAAAACCTGTAGGAGGTCTGGGACTAAGAGATCCTAAAACTTTGAATTATATGCTAGGAACTAAAACCTGGTGGTGTTGGCTCAATAATACTCAAGCGACCTAGGGAAGAATATGGAAATATAAATATGATGTTAACTAGGCAAAATCAGAATTAATATGTATGGATGCCTCTCCATCGGGCTTTTCAATATGGAATGTAGCCTGACAAAATAGCTACCTTATCCAACAACATGTAGAAATTTAAATGACAAAATGAGCAAGTACTAAGTTATGCCATGCACTTAGAAACCTAGAGATAATTGTCTTCTATGAACTTTGAAATGTCTAAACCCACATTCTGAAATTACCATAAGTAAAAATACACATTGCTAAGCAATTTTGCAGTGGAATAAACACAATGAACAACAATCATTAAAATTGGAAAATACTCAGAAAATTTAGGCAATGCCAGGGAAAACCCCAATGTGGGAAAACCCAATGAGAGAGAGATATTTTATTATCTTTAGGAAAGTTGTATCAACATAAACTAACAAAACCCAGCAGAAGAAAACCACATACAGCCACAAAAATGTCCCTCCAAGTGTTGTATAGAAAACTATGTAGAATGAGTTGTACGGCCTATATGGCCCAATTGTACCAGTACATAGGAAAATGTGCCAAAAATGTATTGTACGGACAACAACACAAAAACACCCCCAACAACAAGAAAAATACATCAGCAAATACCTCGATTTGTGTGCATCAAACCAGTGTCGAAATATGTGCCCCTTTCCTCTATTGTATGAACTGTATGGATCTATACAGTGCGGCTTTCACAACAACAAAGACACAAACTTAGTTACACAACAAGTTTCCTTAGGATTTGTGCCCTCTCCTCTTCAAGCTATCTCTCTCTCTCAATCTCTTCTCTTGTGTCTTGCACACTACCCTAGGTATTATCTTATAATATGAAATTGAACCTTCACCTTTTCCAACCCTAAATCCAATGGCCAAGATCTAATCTTGTTTTTACAAGATCAAGGGACATGATTCATTCCCTCCAAAATAAATCACTTTAAAATATTAAAGTACATTTTCACTTTATAACATAAGTGCACTTTATGAAATAAAATCACTTTAATATTAGAAGGTACACTTTATTAAAAAAAAGTCACTTTAATAAAAGAACCACTTTATCACAACTTTTTAAAAACCCATTACAAAGTCAAGTGTCTAGTAGTGTAGGTACTAGGTTACTTATGCATACAAGACACACATAAGGAGTACCTCCCGAGATAAAAATATAACACTCCCTCTTATCTAGGGATGTACTCGTTGCAATCACCATCATCCAGTCCCATCACATTGTTCACAGTAGGACCTCCCTCTGAACCTCGAGCCATCCTCAACACCTACACATAAATCGAACCAGAATACATTCTCCTGAAAGCTACTCTGAACTTTGAGATCCTAGCATAATCCATTGTACCTTGAGCATTGGTTCGATCACACCAGTTGAGCCTCTTTCTAGTTCTCAGAAGAAACTCCCTCTTTTCTCTCAGAATGGAATATTGAATCCTTGGGCCCACCGCAGTCTCAGGAGCCTCCTTCTCCTCATCCAA
>JZKD02S1674235.1:495738-516076 GCA_000966675.3 Picea glauca | reverse complement strand
TCGGGGGGTCTGAGCTGCAAAAAGGACTGTTGATCTGGAGAGGTGCGCCACCGTCAATGGAGATCAGCATGGGGGTTAATGGAGGACAAGTGTCGGGTGGTGAGAGGAGCGAGAGTAGTGAGTGGGATGAGTGGAAGTGACATGGAGGTGATGTGGTGATCCGATGTCATTCAAGCACATGATTGTGGGAGTTGTTGAGGGTGGTTTGGATCCAGACCGCCTTTGGGCCCGCAATCCACCACAAGCTGCCACGTACCCTTCCAAAAATACCATGGTTCCAATTGCGGGACCGGTTAGGAAAATTAATTCTCTAGTAGTTTACGTCCTCGAAAGGAAGCGTGATCGTCGATCTGATGACGATCTAAGATTCAGGTAATATTTACCTGCTGCAAGGATCGAAGGTTCTCATTGACCTAGGATCAATGGTTCGGATTCACTATGGACTTCCGGGCTTCGGGTGTTTCAAATGTGAAACATGAAAAATATCCCAGAGGAAAATCTTCGAAGTGAATGATTTGTCGCCACGTGTACCCTCTAATGTATGGTCTATATTTACTTCAGGGCTTCATATGACTCTTGGTGTTAAAATCTACGCGATTTTGCACCCCCAAATGAGCCATAGCCGTTGATATGATTTGCTTGGTGAATCTTTACCGTTGAAAATTTCCATGTTCATTTCAGCAATCTTGGCCTGAAAATGACCATTCTTAATGGTTGTGTTTTTCCACGGGTGTTTCCTATGTATATAAAATGATTGGTCAACGTTGGATCAATGGAAAATATGATGACAAGTCATTCGAACCAAATCCAACATATATTTCATCCTTTCAAGAAAAACAGAACAGAAACGCGCAAAGACTCAAACCAGAAAGAAACGAATAAGAACCAAGTCACTCAGTAATGGGAAAATGACTTAACCAACCAAAAGAGGAAAAATTGATGAAGGCATAGGGAAAAAGAGAGGAGAGGTAGGGGATGTAGACCTAGGTTACAACAGTAGCAGCCATGATCAACAACATGTGGTCAGAAGAAGTCTTCTTCGAAAAGAAGCCTTAAAGTATCCTTGGTTGTCCATCTACATCCATAATCTCATGATGAAAGGAATAAGTTGGAATCTTCAGGGCATGGAATCTATAGAAGACTCCATGGACCCAAGATCTAAAGAGCTAATGAGGATGAACATGAAGATTCCAAGAAAGAAAGAAAAGCCATAACAACCAGTCATTATACCGAGAATCACAAAGACTACCAGCTTAGTTTGAACCCACTAGAAGCAATCGAGCAGAAGAAATGGAAGTTATGATAAAGAACAGTGTATGTAATAAAATGTGAAAATACTTATGAATGGAATCATTGCAAGATTCAGAGGTTCTTCTAGAAGGAGGGAGAATACTAAGACAACAGCTTGTTCCAGTAAACCAAATATATCTCTTTTAGTATCCATGGATTGGAATTTACATGTAAAAAACTGTTCTTCCCAATAAAGCAAGTGAGAAAGAAGCTTATACCAGAAAGAGACCCATGTATGCAGATATAAGAAGACCTTGTATGGATTCAAACAACTTGATGTAGAGTATCTCATATACAGTAGAAGCGTGGTGAAAACTTTCTATGACAGAGATAGTGTATCATAATAGTTACTCAAAAGTCTGGGATGTTGGATTGCTAATACATGGAAAACTCTCTTGATGACAGTAGAAGTGCTACTTGGTTATGTTTCAGTTTGAGTCTTGCCACGATATCATGAGCTAGCAGGAAACATAATTGTTGAATTCGACCATGATATATTGTAATGATTAGAGCTATATGAAGCCTTTAGAGAAAACCAATGTTCCATGACAGACTGAAGTACATTGAGATCAAGCATTATATTCTCCGTGATGAAGTCCAAAAAAGAGAAGTGGT
Organism: Picea glauca; assembly: GCA_000966675.3. Classification (NCBI taxonomy): domain Eukaryota; kingdom Viridiplantae; phylum Streptophyta; class Pinopsida; order Pinales; family Pinaceae; genus Picea; species Picea glauca. The sequence continues at coordinate 514,171 of JZKD02S1674235.1, read as the reverse complement.
TCTCCAATATATCTCCACATATGAATAGATAGCAAATATTTTGGTAAATCCTATGTCCAAGATGAAAAGTTTGCGTACTTAAAAAACAAGTTGGGGCTCGTGAAGATGAATTCCTTATTGAAAAAGGAAGAGATTATTCCCAAGTTGGGAAGGAACACTGATGTGTTATTGATTTATGGACAGTCATTTTTTAGTTCGAAAAATGGTCCAGGATGAGAAGTTTCTTTCCATTTCGAAAAGTGGTTTGCGATTTCTGACGAACAGGCATTTTCCAGTTTAGAACACGGTCCAGATCGGACATACATTTTTGTAATGAAAATGGTTTGATAGATTGTTAATGTACCATAGATAGTGATTCCCCTTGTGTCCAGTGTGGGGGAATGGTCTAGGACATTCATTCTTCTTGGTAGTCAATCTGAGTACTGGTCAAGTAGAATGGTCCTCCTCGTCGGGAAGTCATTCTTTCGAAGTTCACATTTGTGAGAAGTTTCAAAGAATGGTATGTTTTGGAGGTTGGTGTAGGACAATCATTTCCATTAGGAAATGATCCGGACAGTCATTCCCTAGGGCTGACTCATTCTATCCAGGTTGCACTAATATTAGTGTTGGACGAATGGCCTAGTTAAGTGAATGGTCCAGGTTTAGCAATCAAGGACAGGCATTCCCTAGAACAGACTCATTCTCTCCAGGTTGTGCTATGACTAGTGCCAGAAGAATGGACCAGTTAGGTGAATGGTCTAGGCTCAGAAATCAGGGGCAATTATTCTTTTATGCCTGAGAAGAATATCCCATGGCTGATGTTTTACAATCTGAGGGAAAATGCTCTTCCAGATATCACAGATGTGAGTGGAAGAATGGCCCAGATGACTCAGTTTATATCATGATATTGTTTTATGTAGGTTGATCTCAGATGATATGATTTCTATGGAGACTGTATGTTTCTAGATGGTAGATGTATGCTATTTTGGTGGATGTGTTCCATTGGTTGTGACTATGTTTCATTGATTAAGTAGTTGCGTGCTACTTGGCGTGGTTGTGTACCACTGGATAGTAGTTGTGTACTACTATGGATAGACACAGTTGTGTTCTATTGAATGACATTGTTTTGATTTCCATGTAGACTATCAGTAGTCTTGAAAATGATTATCAGCTAAATGGATAGTCAGTGTGTTGATGGACAGACATTATCTAGATGGAAAATGGTCCAAGACATTTATTCTTCTAGGACATATGTATGGATTAGAAGAATAGTCCTTGTAGCCCATGGCATGCCTTCCAACATCTGTTGGAATAGTTATTCTTCTAGGACATATGTCTGGATTAGAAGAATGGTTCTTGTATCACTCTGTGGAGTGAGTGACTTATTCATCATCATGCTTGATTACTCAGATGGAGTATGGCTTCGAGAGATCATGCAGTTGATGCTATCAGATGATATCGATAGTGATGATGGTGCTCGTGATCTAATCATGAGATAGCTTGTATGGCTATGATGATGTTACCAGTTGAATGGTATGTTTTTTCTCAAGACCATTGCCTTCAATACCTATGTAGCTAGGAGGGAGTGTTTATATTATGGTAGTTGTAGGAGGTATTAACCTCCACGTGTAACCCTAACAAGAATAGTATATTCCGGGAAGAAAGAAGAAACCCCAAATCATTGGACATAACCCTAGAAGACAAGTCAGATAAAGGAAATATTTAATATTGAGTTTTTAGCCTCCAGAATGAGAAGTTGGCCTAGACAACTAAGGAGGAGTAGTATAAATACAGGATGCCAGAGCTCATTTGGGAACACACATCTCGCAATTGCATAAATTTAGTTATGGTTTGGACTTTCTACTTGGTATGCTAACTATGGAGAGCGATATGCTACCTTTATTGACTATTAGGCCTAGGGTTTTCTTCCAGAATAAATCGTTTCAAGGTTAATATGCTCGGGGGTGGTTTCAACCTATGGTTGGGTGACAATATTGTTATATTGTCTATGGTTAAATGAGCACACATATTATTTATAACAGTTGTCTCAGGCCCCTCTTGTTCCTTCCTCTTCTTCTTCTTCTCAAGACACTGAGAAGCAAGGTGCCCCAACTGGTTACAACAGTAACATCTGACTTTACTCAAGTCCCTCCCGGAATTTCCTTTCTTCTTTCTCTTTGCAGCAAGAGAAACATTCTCCTCAACTATGTCTTCCTTTTGACCACTGCTATGAAACCCCATCTGGATCTCCTCCTGAGTGAATTCGTGCCACAATCTTCTCCAATCTGGAAATTTTCTTGACCCACCACATACTTCACAAAGACATCCCATTCCTTTGTGAAGCCTTTCAAGGATATCCTCCCCAACTCGGATTCTAATATGATCTCTCCTACTATAGCTAAGTCATCCTTAACTTGGTATATCCAAGTAAGATAGGATGAAACATCCTCACCCTTAACCATCTTCAGGTCATGCAACTTATCTTTCAAGGCCATCTTTCGATTAACATTCTTAGCCTTAAATAAATTCTTCAAATTTTTCCACATTTCATAAGTTGTCTTATTCTCATATAGATGTGGAATGAGAGGGTCCTTCACACCATCCAAAATTATCCTTTGAGCTTTGGCCTCCTTTACTTCATGCAAATCCAAAGAAAAAGGATCTGATGTGGGAGCCAAGACAACAGAACTGACATGGTTACAAATCTTGTTCTCCTTGACAACAACTGACATTTGTACCTTCCACTGCAAATAGTTGGAAATTCTATCCAATCAATCCTGAAATCTAATGCATGCAGCCATATTCCCTATCACTATTAAAAATAAAATAAAAAAACAACAGATTTCCCCCCTTCAAATTTGCCCAAAAAATCTCACTGCTCATTGTCACTCAGAGCCCAAGCTCTAATACCATGTAGAAATTTAAATGACAAAATCAACAAGTACTAAGTTTTGTCATACACTTAGCAACCTAGAGATAATTGTCTTCTATGAACTTTGAAATGTCTAAACCCACATTCAAAAATTACCATAAGCATAAATACACATTGCTAAGCAATTTTGCAGTGGAATAAACACAATGAACAACAATCATTCAACTCAGAAAATTTAGGCAATGTCAGGGAAAACCCCAATGTGGGGAAACCCAATGAGAGGGATCTTTTATTATCTTTAGGAAAGTTGTATCAGCAGAAACTAACAAAACTCGATAGAAGAAAACCACTTAAAGCCACAAAACTGTCCCTCCAAATGTTGTCTAGAAAACTGTGCAAAATGAGTTGTACAGCCCAGCTATACCAACACATGGGAAAATGTGCCAAAAATGTATTGTACAGACAGAAGCACAAAAACACCCCCAACAACAAGAAAAATACACCAGCAAATACCTTGGTTTGCGTGTAGCAAACTAGTCTTGAAATATGCACCGCTTTCCTCTACTGTACAAATTTGTACAGTACAGCCTTCACAACAGCAAAAACTCAAACTCAATTACACATCAAGTTGCCTTGGGATTTTTTCTCTCTTTCTTCTTAGGAAATGTGCCCAGATTCTTCCCTCTCCTCTTCAAGCAATCTCTCTCTCTCTCAATCTCTTCTCTTGTGTCTTGCACACTACCCTAGGTATTCTCTTATAATATGAAAGTGACCCTTCACCTTTTCCAACCCTAAATCCAATGGCCAAGATCTAATCTTTCATTTACAAGGTCAAGGGACATGATTCATTCCCTCCAAAATAAATCACTTTAAAATATTAAAGTACGTTTTCATTTTATAACATAAGTGCACTTTATGAAATAAAGTCACTTTAATATTAGAAGGTACACTTTATTAAAAAAGTCACTTTAATAAAAKAACCWCTTTATCACAACTTTATAAAAACCCATTACAAAGTCAAGTATCTATTAGTGTAGGTACTAGGTTACTTCTGCATACAAGACACACATGCGAAGTACCTCCCGAGCTAAAAARCTAACACAACATTTTTTTTTGGAAATAAGAAATGGAAAATCTGCTCTCTTCTGGTAGGATSTTTGGAAACARCKTCCAAAATGGAGTGACAAGAATGACCTCGAGGCACTTAAGACATAAATGATMAACCAAAACAAAACTTTCATGGTCCATTATTGGATCCCCCCTTAACAGAATCAATTATGGAGATCATGGCTACCTCRAGAGAATTGGACTTTACCCCCAGGGTACTTGGATTGGGATTATGTTTGGACCGATCTGAATGCCYGCAAAATCAAATTCAKTGACCARCCAAATAAGTTGATATGGGGACATAGTGGAAGTGGGAATTTTTCTGTSAACGAAGCCTACAAACTTGCTACAAARTTTCAAAATCTCCCTCATCAAGAAATMTRAGGCMAAATTTGGAAGCAACGCCTCTAGGCAAAAGTCTCCACCTTTCTCTGGCTCCTAGCACAGGGGAAAATTCTCACTTGGGATAACCTTATCAAGAAAGGATTTTCAATACCTTCCTTCTATTTCCTCTATAGAACACAAGCTGAAACCATGGAACATCTCTTCAATACCTTCTCCTTTGCGTCCACTTTAAGGAATCAGAGCGCTCCAACTTTTTGTTAATCAGATCGCAACATATTAAGCACAATGGACATTATTGAGGGCTAGCACAAGAGCATAAGAAACAACCCCATCGTGACCAGAGCATGGAAACTCCTAGGATTTATTTTATGGGAAAAATGGAAAGAACAAAATCGATGCATCTTTAAAACGGAGAAAACATAAGAAAATGTTGTTTGGACAAAAATCAAGAAATCAGTTTGTGAAATTGTCCTCCTCCAAACTTGCATGGATTAGAATTGGAATGGTATCCCTTAGGATCGAAATGTTTTTGCAGCCTTCAACCAGGATCCTAGCAAATGCATCCCCTCTCCTCAATTGATTAAGAGGCCCCTCCCCTCTATTCCAAAGTATTGGTCGTCGCCTCCCAATGGCTTCTACAAAATCAACTTCGATGGGGCCTCAAAAGGGAACCCCAACCCAATGGGATTTGGAGGAGCTTTCAGGGATGCTGAGGGAAGACTCCAATGGATATATGCAGGAAAACTGGGCATTGATATCAATAATGCAACTGAACTCAATGCATTGGAGTATGGCTTCAAAGTAGTCGAGAGGGAAGGATTTTCCATAATAATAGTAGAAGGGGGTTCTCAAATAGTCATTCATATGCTCAAGAAACTTCACCAAGGAACACTGATAAGAAAATTAGCGAAGTGTTGGTGCCTTGAAGTAAGCCTGGAAAAAACCAAATCCCTCCTCTTAGGAGACTTCGCACCCATACCTTCGCACGCCCGACGATCAACTAACAAAATGACTAATAAAATGGAAAATGCAAGCGTCGTTGGAAGCTAGAAATACCTGGATGGGTCATGGAACCCATTGCAATCAGGCTTGTTATCCAGACAATTTTCTGACATTGAAGCTCAAGAAAGACTGTCCCTAGATGGGGTAACAGGGAAGTGGGATACATAGGTTGGGACTCCCTACGAACACGTGGGAGGTACGTTGGGCAACAAATCACTCAGCCCATAGATAAGACAAGTAGGAAGTACGTTGGGTGATGGCTCACTTAGCACGAATCCAAGGTATATTTCAAACGAGGAGGCTTGTGCAAGTTATGAAGAAACTTTAAGGATAGTTAAGGAAACCCCTTCCACCTATTGATATTATGGTAGCTACGGGAGGTATTAACCTCTACGTGTAAACTTTGACGAGACAAGACTATTCTAGGAAGCAAGAGAAACCCTAAACAGATGTGTAGAAACCCTAGAAGACATGTCGACTCAATAAAATAATTAATATTTAAGAGTTAACCTCTAAAAGAAGAAGTTGGCCTGGAAAGGTGACAAAAAACACTATAAATAAGGGGGCACTAGAGCTCATTTGTCACTCTTACTCTCACAATTTCATAAGACTAGTGGTGCGCAAGTTTGGAGAGGGAGTGCACCTGCAACTGCTGCAACTGGGATTTTGTTTTTGGTTGGATTGTCTCTTGGTTATGGTTTGGACTTTCTGCTTGGTCTTTGGTTATTCTTTCTTGGTGCACTAGCCTTGGAGAAAGGTGCGCTACCTTGGTTGGTTATTTTTCTACTTCCGTAATTATTTCGTCTATCAAAGTTAAGGTGCTCAGGGGTGGCCTTTGTGCCTATGGTTGGGTGAAAATTTTGAGATATTTTCTATGGAAAAACGAGCACATATCTTTATTTTTAACAGGTTATGGGCCCACACTATCTTTAGACAGTCTAACCACTGGAAGATAGATTGGGAAGTTATGTGTTAAGCTCATTACGGCACCAGTTACAGCTGCAGCTAGGTTTTCTGATTATGTAGCTGGAACAAACCCTAACCTGTGTTCAAGCACTTATGATGAAGCATTTGACCTAATTCCTTGAGATCCTAGTGCACCCTAGCCTAGCGCACCTCTTGGTACCCTCAACTAGCAAAAACGTCAAGTTTGAATTTTTGGTACTGGTCAAAGTCAAAGTTTGGTTGGTCAAATTCAAAGTCAAAGTTTGACTTCTGGTCAAATTGATTATGTGGTCAAAATTGAAATTTTAGTGTTTCTATCTTATTCTAATCATTGAATCTAATCTCTTCTTGTCAAGATGGTATCTAGTTTCAGATTGGAAGACAAGTTGGATGATGCTACAAGACTTCAAAGTGCATTCAGAGGAACAAGCGCATCCTCCATAGTAGTCAAGGCTTCAGGTTCTAGGTTTGATTAAATTTTTAAGCTTCAAATTTGTGTATATCAAGGGTGATAGTTGCTACATTACAAACTATGAAAGAACTCTTTGAAAGATTCTATTATTGCTAGGTGCAATGAATACTTGACTGCATATGAATATTATTGATATAGATGCTTATTATACTTGTTCACAAGATGAGCTAACATATCCTCTAGATATATATATCTTGTTTTCTCTTGTTGTTCTTGTCAGGGCAAGTACCCTTGTAAAATATGTTTGATGAACAATCGTTGTGCGAAGCTATCATAGAATAATTTTATAAGGATGACACAACTGTCATATGGGTAGCAATAAGAATAGATAAAAACAAACTTAAAGAGACTCAGAGGAGTCAGACTCGAAGGAAGTTAGAAATCAAAAGGAAACCATAACAGGCTTGTGACACTATGCAGAGATCAAAGAGAGATGCAACAGATGAAAGCATGGACTCTCTCAGATGGAGGGAGCTGATCAAAAAATTCCAAAAGTTTCTCATTCATGCATGAAGCCAGGATTAGGAGGGAGTTAATCCCTAATGATATGATCCATTGAATGACAATCTGTAAAAAATATGGATTATCGATCCATGTTCTTCATTGGAAGTAGTAGCCATGATAAGAATCACTTGTTCAGCCTAACTCTAGAAGAAGTCTTCTTCGAAAAGAAGCCTTGAATATCCTTGGTTGTCCATCTACATTTATGTTCATATGGAAAAAGGTTGGAGCCTTCGGGAAAGAAGGGAATGTAATCTATAGAAGATTCCATGGACTCCAAAGAGAAACATGAGGAAGAACATGAAGATTCCAAGAAAGAAAGAAAAGTCAGAACAACCAATTGAACCAGTTTAAACCCACTAGAAGCACTCGAGCAGAAGGAATGGAAGGAAGTTGTGATGAAGAACAATGTATGTGAGAAATTGTGAAAAGGACTTAAGAATTGATAGATACAAGGATAGACTCAAGGCTAGAGGGTTCCCCCAGTAGAAGGAAGAATACTACGATGACAACTTGTTCTAGTAACTAGATATACCTCTACCTGAGCCATTATATCTCTTGTAGTATCCATGGGTTGGAGTTTACATCAAATGAATGTAAATAGTATTCTTCTCAATAGATTAATTGAAGAAGAAGCGTGTGTAGGAAAACCTCAAGGTTTTGAGGTATACCAGAAAGAGACCCTTGTATGCAGATGGAAGAAGACCTTGTATGGATTCAAGCAAACTTGGTGTAGAGCCCCTCATATATAGTAGAAGTGTGGTGAAAACTTTCTATGATGGAGGAAGTACATTGAAATGGTTCTTCAGAAGTCTGGGATGATGGATTGAAAATCCATGGCAAACTCCCATGATGACAGATCTGAATAAGTTGAGAGACTCTGATCCAGTAGACTCGTATCTATATCAACAATTGATTGGCTCGTTAATGTATTTGGAGAATACTCAGTCAAATATTTGTTTTTGTGGGATGTTTACGTTATGATATACAACTGCATGGATTTATCGATTCAGATTGGGCAGGGAGTGTATATGACAAAAGAAGTGCTACTTGGATATGTTTCAGTCTGAGCTTTGCCATGATGTCATGGGCTAGCAGGAAACAAAATTTTGTTGCACTCAGCACTGCAGAAGCAGAGTATATTGCATCTTGTGATGCTTGTACAGAAGTAGTGTGGATCTGTAAGTTGGTTTCTGGACTATTTGATCAAGTGTTGGATTCGACTGTGATATATTGTGATAATCAAAGCTGTGTGAAGCTTTCAAAGAACCCGATGTTCCATGACAGGTCGAAGCACATTGAGATCAAGCATTATTTTCTCTCTGTTAAACTATAGAGGGGAGAAGTGGTTCTCCAGTATATCTCCACAGATGAGCAGATAACATATATTTTGGTAAATCCTTTTTCCAAGATGAAAAGTTTGTGTACTTAAGGGACAAGTTGGGGCTCTTGGAGACGACTTCCTTATTAAAAAAGGAAGTGATTAATCCCAAGTTGGGATGGAGCACTGATATGTTATTGATTTATGGACATTCATTTTCCAGTTAGGAAAATGGTCCAGGTTGGGCAGTTCCTTTCCATTCTGGAAAGTGGTTCGATATTTCTTACGGATAATCCTTTTCCAGTTCGAAAAATGGTCCAGATCAGACAGTCATTTTCATAATGAAAATGGTCTGATAGATTGTTAATGTACCATAGACGGTGATTCCCCTTGTGGCCAATGTGGGGGAATGGTCTAGGATAGTCATTCTTCTTGGAAGTCACTCTGAGTAGTGGTCAAGTAGAATGGTCTGCCTCGTCGGGCAATCATTCTTTCGAAGTTCATAGTTGTGAGAAGTTTTGAAGAATGGTTTGTTTTGGAGGTTTGTGCAGGACAGTCATTTCCTTAGGAAATGGTTCGGACATTCATTCCCTAGAGAAAACTCATTCTCTCCAGGTTGCACTGTGATTAGTGTGAAAAATGGCCCAGTTAGGTGAATGGTCCAGGTTTATCAATTAGGGATAGAGATTCCCTAGGGAAGACTCATTCTCTCCAGGTTGCACTCTAATTAGTGTCGGAGAAATGGCCCAGTTAGGTGAATGGCCCAGGCTCAGAAATCAGGGACAATTATTCTTTTATTCTTGAGAAGAATAGTCCAGATAGCCCATGGCTGATGTTTTTAATTTTTGAGGGTAGATTCTCTTCCATATGTCACATATGTGAGTGGAGGAATGGCCTTGATGACTCAGTTTGTATCATGATATTGTTTATGCAGGTTGATATCAAATGATATGATTGTTGTGGAGATTGTATGTCTCTGGACAATAGTTGTATGCTATTGTGGTGAATGTGATCCATTGATAGTGACTATGTGTCATTGGTTAGTAGTCGTGTTCTACTAGGAGTGGTTGTGTACCATTAGGTAGTAGTTGTATACTACTACGGATAGACACAATTGTGTTCTATTGGATGGAATTATAGCAGCAGTATGCTACTATATCAGTGCCATGGAGACTACCACTAGTGTTGAAGTTGATTTCCAACGAGATGGATAGTCAGTATGCTGGTGGACAGACATTCTCCAGGAGGAGAATGGTCCAGACAGAACAAATTTTTGGTGGGCAGGCATTCTCTTTATGGAGGATTGTCCAGGTTGACAGTTGTGGATGTACCATGGACAACTATTATTCTAGGATGTATGTCTAGATTAGAAGAATGGTTTGTATCCCTGAGTTAACAGTAGTGACGACAATGGAGAGATTGGTACAAGAAATATATTTTCCTTGAGTTCACAGTAGTGGCCAGAGGGAAAATGGTCCAGGACAATCATTCTTCTAGGACGTATGTCCGGATTAGAAGAATAGTCCTTGTATCCCATGGCGTGGCTTCCAACATCTATTGGAACAGTTATTCTTCTAGGACATATGTCTGGATTAGAAGAATGGTCCTTGTATCACTCTGTGGAGTGAGTGACTTATTCAACATCATGCACAATTACTCAGATGGAGTATGGCTTTGAGAGATGATGCAGTTGATGCTATCAGATGATATTGATACTGATGATGTTTCTCGTGAGTTGATCTATGTGATCATGAGATAGCATGTGTGGCTATGATGATGTTATTGGTTGAATGGTCAATTTGTGCTCAAGACCATTGCCTTTAATACCTCCCTAGATAGGAGGGAGTATTGATATTATGATAGTTGCGGGAGGTATTAACCTCTACGTGTAACCTTTGACGAGACTAGAATACTATGGGAAGCAAGAGAAACCCTAAATAGATGTGCAGAAACCCTAGAAGACATGCCAGCTCAATAAAAGAATTAATATTTAAGTGTTAACCTCTAAAAGAAGAAGTCAGCTTGGATAGGTGATAAAGAGCACTAAAAATAAGAGGGAACTAGAGCTCATTTGTCACTCTTACTCTCACAATTGCATAAGACTATTGGTGTGCAAGTTTGGAGAGGGAGTGCATCTACAACAATTGCAACTGGGATTTTGGTTTTTGGTTGGACTTTCTCTTGGTTATGGTATGGACTTTATGATTGGTCTTTTGTTATTCTTGCTTGGTGCGCTAGCCTTGGAGAAAGGTGTGCTACCTTGGTTGGTTATTGGTCTTCTTCCAAAATTATTTTGTTTGTCAATTTTAAGGTGCTCGGGGGTGGCCTTTGTGCCTATGGTTGGGTGACAATATTGAGATATTGTCTATGGAAAAACGAGCACATCTCTTTATTTATAACACCGCCAACTCCATCGTATAATCATGTATACAACTAGTAGTTGAGATCAGCATTCAATTATGTGGTATGCTTATGTCCTAGTGTTGAATCATGGATCGAAGTGGTATTTCCATTTCAGTTGTATGATGTTCCTAGGTGGTGTCGTTCCGACATTGAGCCTGCACACGATGATAAAGGAGAAATTTTCACCTATTATGTGCAAAGGCACTGTAGCGAATCTATATGTGAGTTATTTCCTGCTATGGGCTCCCTTCATCCCTTAGTCAAACTATGTATCCTTGTTGACTACGATGTCGCCTAGTCATGAGTATAGTTGTAGTTATCGTCAAGGCAGAAGGACCCCTCCTGGGACCTCTACCTCCCATATCTCCAATTCAGAGCCCAAAATTATGAGATTGATGCTACAAGCCAGAGTTGTTGCACAAGAATACAAGGAACAAGTACCTCATAACATTCAAGAAGTGATGGAAAATGTGGAAGAGTAATTTTGTCTAGATCGACATAACATTCATGAGTGGGACATTGACACTAATATTGGTGATTGGATTTCGGATCCGGGAAACTCCAAGGCAAGAGATACCAAGTACTGGAGGACTATCGACTTGTATTGGCATATTAAAACCTTTGTGGGAAAGGTTATTCAGGATAAAAAAGAGGACTGGGAGAAAATCCTCACGGAATTGACAAAGGTCAAATAACAACTCCAAGAGATAAGGATTGTTCTCTCAGTTCGCACCCAATGTTGATATTATGGTAGTTGCAGGAGGTATTAACCTCTACTTGTAACCTTTGACAAGACTAGAATATTCCGAGAACCAAGAGAAACCCTAAAACATTGGATAATAACCCTAGAAGACAAGTCAACTCAAGAGAATAATCAATATTGAGTTATTAGTCTCCAGGAAGAGAAGCCAACCCAGTTAGGTCACTTGGAGGACTATAAATAAGAGGGCACTAGATCTCATTTGTCACTCTCACTCTCACAACTGCATAAGGACTAGTGGTGCGCAAGTTTGGAGAGGGAGTGCAGTTGCATCTGCTGCAACTGTCATCTTGGTTATGGTTTGGACTTTCTGCTTGGTTTCTGGTTATTCTTGCTTGGTGTGCTACCCTTGGAGAAAGGTGCGTTAGCCTTGGTTGGTTATTGGTCTGCTACCGTAATTATTTTTTCTGTCAAGGTTAAGGTGCTCAGGGGTGGCCTTTGTGCCTATGGTTGGGGGACAATATTGTTATATTGTCTATGAAAAAATGAGTACATCCCTTTATTTCTAACAAGTTATGGGCCCACACTATCTTCAAACAGTCTAACCATTGGAAGATAGATTGGGAAGATGTTTTTTAAGCTCGTTATGGCACCATTTACAATTGCAACTAAGTTGTCTGATTATGCAGCTGCAACAAACCCTAACCCTTGTGTTAGGGAACTTATGGTGGAGAATTTGACCTAATTCCTTAACATCCTAGTGCGCCCAAGCCTAGCACACCTCTTGGTACTCTCAGCTAGCAAAAACCTCAGGTTTGAATCTTTGGTTAAAGTCAAAGTCAAAGTTTGACTGGTCAAAGTCAAAAGTTGACTTCTCGTCAAATTAATCTTTGTAGTCAAAGTTGAAATTTTAGAGTTTCTATCTTGTTCTAATCATTGAATCTTCAGATTGAGTTTATAATCTCTTCTTATCAAGATGGTATCTAGTTTCAGATTGGAAGACAAGTTGGACGATGCTACAAGGTTTCAAAGGTATGCACTTGTATATGCTATCTAAGTTATATCATCTAGCAAAACATGAGTGTGTTTGGAGGGAAAGTACTAGAGATCTTTTCCAAGCTATAATCTTGGATTCAATGCATTCAGAAGAACAAGTGCACCCTCCATAGCAGTTAAGGTTTCAAGCTCCAGATTTGATTAAATTGTTAAGCTTCAAATTTGTGTATATCAAAGGTGATAGTTACTACATCACAAATTGTAAAAGCAGTCTTTGAAAGATTCTATTATTGCTAGGTGTAATGAATAATCGAATGCATATGAATATTATTGATATAGATGCTTATTGTACTTATTTGCAAAAATGAACTAAAACCTACTCTAGGAGATATTTCTTGTTCTTTTTCTCAAACTAGATCATCTTACTAATGCTACCAAGAAACTATCCTTCATATGAAAAATGTTGTATCGAAAACATTGTTGGTTTTGTTGTCTCAGGTAGGTTATTTCATGAAAGATATCATGAAGATGTCTTTCCAGATGGGCAGCAATCAGAACAGATAGAAACAAACTTAAAGAGACTCATAGGAGTCAGACTCGAAGGAAGTCAGAAATCAAAAGGAAACCAAAACAGGCTTATGACACTTTGTAGAAAGCAAAGAGAGATGCAGCAGACAAAAGCATGGACTCTCTCAAATGGAAGGAGTTGATCACATAATTCCAAAAGAAGAGCATGCATATTGCTCATTCATGCATGAAGCTAGGATTAGGAGAGAGCTAATCCCCAACGATATGATCCATTAAATAATCTATGAATACCATGAAGTATATGTCCATGTTCTTCATTGGAAGTAGCAGCCATGATAAGCAGCACGTGTTCAGTTTGACTCTAGAAGAAGTCTTTTTCAAAAAGAAGCCTTGAATATCCTTGGTTGTCCACATACATTTATGTTCCTATGGCGGAAGGTTGGATCCTTCAGGAAAGAAGGGCATGTAATCTGAAGAAGATTCCATGGACTCCAACATTGAAAACAAACATGAGGAAGAACATGAAGATTCCAAGAAAGAAAGAAAAGTCGAAACAACCAATTGAACCAGTTTGAACCCACTAGAAGCAGTCAAGCTGAAGGGATGGAAGGAAGTTGTGATGAAGAACAATGTATGTGAGAAATTAATCATTGATAGATACAAGGTGAGACTCAGGGCTAGAAGGTTCTCCCAGTAGGAGGGAGAAGACTACGATGACAACTTGTTCTAGTAACCAGATATACCTCTACCTGAGCCATTATATCTCCTGCAGTATCCATAGGTTGGAGTTTACATCAGATGAATGTAAAGATTGTTCTTCTCAACAGAGTAATTGAAGAAGAAGCGTATGTAGAGAAACCTCAAGATTTTGAGGTATACCAGAAAGAGACCCTTGTAAGAGGGCGCTAGAGCTCACTTGTCACTCTCACAACTTCATAAGGACTAGTGGTGCGCAAGTTTGGAGACAGAGTGCAGTTACAACTGGCATCTTGGTTATGGTTTGGACTTTCTGCTTGGTTTCTGGTTATTCTTGCTTGGTGTGCTACCCTTGGAGAAAGGTGCGCTAGCCTTGGTTGGTAATTGGTCTGTTATCAGAATTATTTTGTTTGTCAAGGTTAAGGTGCTCATGAGTGGCCTTTGTGCCTATGGTTGGGTGACAATATTTCTATATTGTCTATGGAAAAACGAGCACATCCCTTTATTTCTAACAAGTTATGTGCCCACACTATCTTCAGACAATCTAACCACTGGAAGATAGATTGGGAAGTTATTTGTTAAGCTTGTTATGGCACCAGTTACAATTGCAGCTAAGTTTTCTTATTATGCAGCTGCAACAATAATGTATGTTAGTTGGATCAGCAAAGTTAAGCTTGTTGTCCCTAATTTGCAACAATAGATAAAAGTATATATCAACAAGTAAATGGTACTATAATTGTTCAATAAGTGTTAGAGATCAAGTAGAAAATACAAAAGACTATCTAAACTCAAGATGAAAAGCTAATATTCTAACACAAAAAGATAAGGTTGTTGTAAACACTTGTCTACAACAAATTATATCAGTGTTATGGTTGTAACATTCAATGTATTACAGCAAAAAAATCAGCCATTGAAATCCCCTCAAACTTACCAAAAAGAGACCAAGGAGAGTAAGTGTGCAAACTTTGAGAAAAATCCAATGGTTGATAAGAGAGTTATTCAAGCAAATGAGTTAGGGTGTATGTAGCCATAATGGCTGAAGATACAATTTTGTAACAACAAAAAGTAGCCCCTTGATGGGGACGCCCTAGTGGTTGTGAGGTGCCCAAGGCACAAGGAATACAATCCACTTTGCAAGAAGTAAAAATGACAAAAAATCACGTTTCCCAAGGCAATATTTTATTTCTCCAATGCAATAATAAATGACTAGTGTCTTTACTATTGGGTTAATGGGGTCACGAAGTGAGATTGAAGGTCACCCACAAACACCTAGTGGAAATGAGAAGGTTGGCTCGTGATGAGACCCCCTTTCTCTCAGCCATGCAACTGAGAACCATTACCCTGGTTTGGTGGCCAGATGATAGTAATGCCATACCACTAGATATTTATGGACGTGATAGGTCGGCTCGTGATGAGACCTCCTATCCTTCAACTAACATTTTAAGCATTATTTATTATATTGTGGGTCCCCTTACTCAAAGATAAGCATTTTATTGCTTTCTTGGGTGATCCTTGGGCGAAGCATCTAGAAGGTTTAAACAAGGCTTTTATCTTTTACCCAACATCAACCCCTCTGGGCCTTCAACCCCTTATTCCCATAGAATAAGGGACAACCCCTTCTTGGGTTAATACACCCTAAAATCCCAAGAGATAAGAAAATGGAGGAGAATAATGATGGAAAGTGGTAAGTATGGTCGGGAATGGTATGATGGTTCATTATGAGAGTTCCCAGTAGCAAACCCATTCCCAAAGAAGACTGCTTACTAGGGCACAATGTCAACCACCAAGGGGAAGCAGGGAAAAAGGCATAATGTCCAAGCATATATCATGAAATCTAGAGAAATCTAGGATACAACATAATCAAATGGCTTGAATATTGAAATGATGTTCACCATAATATGGACTTGTACCTCATGGAGCAAGGCCCATTGCCTTTCGGAAGCCAGCTGGTGTGGTGGATGCCATCTACAAACTTGTTCCATCTGTGGTGGTGAGTGGATTTTTCATCTGTGCAAACAATATTGTTGGTCATGTAGTCTATCGACACTCCATATCTGCAACCCGAGGACCTTGAGACATAATCTCCTTAGTTATCCACAAAATAGGAATAACATGCACTCAACTTGGCTTTATAGTATCATAAGTTTTTTTCATTCAAAACTTAGCTCAAACTTTATGGTCTGGTAGTCTCATCCGTTGTTGTTGATCTGATTGTCCTAACGACAAACCAACAACAAGGTGGTTTTTGTTTAAATTCTCCTTACCGTGTTAATATATAAATAATGGTTTGTTGATAATAAATAAATAGAGGGTCTTTTTATTAGTTTGATTTATAGACATCTATTTAATTTAGCTTAACCATAGTTACATAAATTGTAGTGCAATATGTAAGTTGTAAATATATCTTCCCAACAAAATGACCTCATAATTTTTTATTATATCTCTTAGAATATCCATTTTAGATCTCAAAATTCTNAAAAGGCATAATGTCCAAGCATATATCATGAAATCTAGAGCAATCTAGGATACAACATAATCAAATGGCTTGAATATTGAAATGATGTTCACCATAATATGGACTTGTACCTCATGGAGCAAGGCCCATTGTCTTTCGGAAGCCAACTGGTGTGGTGGATGCCATCTACAAACGTGTTCCATCTGTGGTGGTGAGTGGATTTTTCATCTGTGCAAACAATATTGTTGGTCATGTAGTCTCTCGACACTCCATATCTGCAACCCGAGGACCTTGAAACATAATCTCCTTAGTTATCCACAACATAGCAATAACATGCACTCAACTTGGCTTTATAGTATCATAAGTTTTTTTCATTCAAAACTTAGCTCAAACTTTATGGTCTAGTAGTCTCATCCGTTGTTGTTGGTCTGATTGTCCTAACGACAAACCAACAACAAGGTGGTTTTTGTGTAAATTCTCCTTACCATGTTAATATATAAATAATGGTTTGTTGATAATAAATAAATAGAGGGTCTTTTTATTAGTTTGATTTATAGACATCTATTTAATTTAGCTTAACAATAGTTACATAAATTGTAGTGCAATATGTAAGTTGTAAATATATCTTCCCAACAAAATGACCTCATAATTTTTTATTATATCTCTTAGAATATCCATTTTAGATCTCAAAATTCTCCTAATAGTGTCACAACACCTCTTCTCTCCTTTGTTATTTTGGTTTTGCTGTTTTAATAATTTGTATTTTATGTCTAAAAGAATATTTGCAAGATTATTAACCTCAATTTATATTTCTAGAGTAAAGTTGAGTTGTTATTTGAAGGAGCATCATTTGGAGCTCTTCCTTGTTAAATTTCTGCATTAATTTCCAACAAGAATAGGGTGGATATAGTGAGCATTCAAGTCTTATTTCCATTGTTAATACATAAAAATATAAGCCCTCTAAGATAGACCCTTGACTCCATTGCTCTTGTTGGATTGACACTAATCTCTACTTCCTACCATCACTCTTTCAACTCTTATGAAAAATACAAAGTACAAAAACTATTGTTTTACTAAAACTACTCTTGTCACTTTGTGCCTCATTGCTTAACTTTAGTAATCCTACTTAGGAATACCCCACTTGAACTGGAGAAGAGCTGGTATAAAGTGAAAATGATAGGTTGCTTAGGTGACAGCAGTAACCGTCCTTATAGTTCCATCTCGAGTGGCACCTTGTGGATTAGGGTTTTTATCATTAAGTGCAAGTTAAGGAGATTACACTCACAAAAGCCCCCCTTGATATATGAACATTCAATGCATCGTTAACAATTAGCATGCATTATAAGCCTGAGAAATATTTAGATAGGTCTTAAAATGTTGTACTTGATATGTAAACATTGGGTGCTACATTATCATTCAGCATGCATTCTTAGCATGAGAAGTATTTAGAGAGGTCTTTAACAGTTGTAGTAGGACGTCAATGGGACATTGATTCACTAGTGAGCTTGTGTTTAAGTCAGAATGGATACTTCTCTAACCTGCCATATAAGCCAAAGGAAGTCAATTATTATGGTGTAAACCCCTCTGGGCACATGTTTCTCAAGCACTTCCAAAAAGCTTTAAAAAGAAAATTCAAATCCAAAGACTTTTTGAAGTCTGGATTGACTCCCTAAGTTTGAAGTTATCAAGTCGTGAGAATATTTGAGGTTTAGAATGTCTCCTTAAGAGAATTGAACATGGAATTTGTATTTGCTACAGTAACATTTTCATTATTATCTAAAAATATATCATTGTAATTTTAAGAACTGAACTCCAATTAAGGATTTCAGGTCGTCACTGCAAGTTTTTGCAGATTTCATCATTGCATAATAGGAAAGACACATGTTTGCATGACAATAGTTCAAATTAATGCATAGAGATTTAAATTTATCCCTCGATATGTAATCAATACAATCTTTTGCACATTTTATTTATTCATATGGGCAGAGAAACATTGTAATATGATATTCATTGTTAACGTCTTATTTGCAACATAAACAAGACAGCGCTCTGAAATCCCCCTTTTATCTGGGAAAATTCATATAGAAACTTCCTAGTGCATGTAATATTGT
>JZKD02S1674235.1:470071-485040 GCA_000966675.3 Picea glauca | reverse complement strand
CCCTACCTCAAGGGTTTTCTCTATTTCTTGTGTTCATGGTTATGGTGAATGGTTTATGGTTTATTCTTGGTTATTTCTGAAGTATATTTGCAGATCTGGTATTAGGTACTTAACATTACACCTAGCAATAATATAATCTTTCAAAGACTGCTTTTACAATTTGTGATGTAGTAACTATCACCTTTGATATACACAAATTTGAAGCTTAACAATTTAATCAAATCTGGAGCTTGAAACCTTAATTGCTATGGAGGGTGCACTTGTTCTTCTGAATGCATTGAATCCAAGATTATAGCATGGAAAAGATCTCTAGTACTTTCCCTCCAAACACACTCATGTTTTGCTAGATGATATAACTTAGATAGCATATACAAATGCATACCTTTGAAACCTTGTAGCATCGTCCAACTTGTCTTCCAATCTGAAACTAGATACCATCTTGATAAGAAGAGATTAGAAACTCAATTTGAAGATTCAATGATTAGAACAAGATAGAAACTCTAAAATTTCAACTTTGACCACAAAGATTAATTTGACGAGAAGTCAACTTTTGACTTTGACCAGTCAAACTTTGACTTTGACTTTAACCAAAGATTCAAACCTGAGTTTTTTGCTAGCTGAGAGTACCAAGAGGTGTGCTAGGCTTGGGCGCACTAGGATGTCAAGGAATTAGGTCAAATTCTCCACCATAAGTTCCCTAACACAAGGGTTAGGGTTTGTTGCAGCTGCATAATCAGAAAACTTAGTTGCAACTGTAAATGGTGCCATAACGAGCTTAAAGAAAAACTTCCCAATCTATCTTCCAATGGTTAGACTGTTTGAAGATAGTGTGGGCCCATAACTTGTTAGAAATAAAGGGATGTACTCATTTTTTCATAGACAATATAACAATATTGTCACCCAACCATAGGCACAAAGGCCACCCCTGAGCACCTTAACCTTGACAGAAAAAATAATTACGGTAGCAGACCAATAACCAACCAAGGCTAACACACCTTTCTCCAAGGGTAGCACACCAAGCAAGAATAACCAGAAAACAAGCAGAAAGTCCAAACCATAACCAAGATGACAGTTGCAGCGGATGCAACTGCACTCCCTCTCCAAACTTGCGCACCACTAGTCCTTACGCAGTTGTGAGAGTGAGAGTGACAAATGAGCTCTAGTGCCCTCTTATTTATAGTCCTCCAAGTGACCTAACTGGGTCGACTTCTCTTCCTGGAGACTAATAACTCAATATTGATTATTCTCTTGAGTTGACTTGTCTTCTAGGGTTATTATCCAATGTTTTAGGGTTTCTCTTGGTTCTCAAAATATTCTAGTCTTGTCAAAGGTTACAAGTAGAGGTTAATACCTCCTGCAACTACCAGAATATCAACATTGGGTGCAAACTGAGAGAGCAATCCTTATCTCTTGGAGTTGTTATTTGACCTTTGTCAATTCCGTGAGGATTTTCTCCCAGTCCTCTTTTTGATCCTGAATAACCTTTCCCACAAAGGTTTTAATATGCCAATACAAGTCGATAGTCCTCCAGTACTTGGTATCTCTTGCCTTGGAGTTTCCCGGATCCGAAATCCAATCACCAATATTAGTGTCAATGTCCCACTCATGAATGTTATGTCGATCTAGACAAAATTACTCTTCCACATTTTCCATCACTTCTTGAATGTTATGAGGTACTTGTTCCTTGTATTCTTGTGCAACAACTCTGGCTTGTAGCATCAATCTCATAATTTTGGGCTCTGAATTGGAGATATGGGAGGTAGAGGTCCCAGGAGGGGTCCTTCTGCCTTGACGATAACTACAACTATACTCATGACTAGGCGACATCGTAGTCAACAAGGATACATAGTTTGACTAAGGGATGAAGGGAGCCCATAGCAGGAAATAACTCACATATAGATTCGCTACAGTGCCTTTGCACATAATAGGTGAAAATTTCTCCTTTATCATCGTGTGCAGGCTCAATGTCGGAACGACACCACCTAGGAACATCATACAACTGAAATGGAAATACCACTTCGATCCATGATTCAACACTAGGACATAAGCATACCACATAATTGAATGCTGATCTCAACTACTAGTTGTATACATGATTATACGATGGAGTTGGCGGTGTTATAAATAAAGAGATGTGCTCGTTTTTCCATAGACAATATCTCAATATTGTCACCCAACCATAGGCACAAAGGCCACCCCCGAGCACCTTAAAATTGACAAACAAAATAATTTTGGAAGAAGACCAATAACCAACCAAGGTAGCACACCTTTCTCCAAGGCTAGCGCACCAAGCAAGAATAACAAAAGACCAATCATAAAGTCCATACCATAACCAAGAGAAAGTCCAACCAAAAACCAAAATCCCAGTTGCAATTGTTGTAGATGCACTCCCTCTCCAAACTTGCACACCAATAGTCTTATGCAATTGTGAGAGTAAGAGTGACAAATGAGCTCTAGTTCCCTCTTATTTTTAGTGCTCTTTATCACCTATCCAAGCTGACTTCTTCTTTTAGAGGTTAACACTTAAATATTAATTCTTTTATTGAGCTGGCATGTCTTCTAGGGTTTCTGCACATCTATTTAGGGTTTCTCTTGCTTCCCATAGTATTCTAGTCTCGTCAAAGGTTACACGTAGAGGTTAATACCTCCCGCAACTATCATAATATCAATACTCCCTCCTATCTAGGGAGGTATTAAAGGCAATGGTCTTGAGCACAAATTGACCATTCAACCAATAACATCATCATAGCCACACATGCTATCTCATGATCACATAGATCAACTCACGAGAAACATCATCAGTATCAATATCATCTGATAGCATCAACTGCATCATCTCTCAAAGCCATACTCCATCTGAGTAATTGTGCATGATGTTGAATAAGTCACTCACTCCACAGAGTGATACAAGGACCATTCTTCTAATCCAGACATATGTCCTAGAAGAATAACTGTTCCAATAGATGTTGGAAGCCACGCCATGGGATACAAGGACTATTCTTCTAATCCGGACATACGTCCTAGAAGAATGATTGTCCTGGACCATTTTCCCTCTGGCCACTACTGTGAACTCAAGGAAAATATATTTCTTGTACCAATCTCTCCATTGTCGTCACTACTGTTAACTCAGGGATACAAACCATTCTTCTAATCTAGACATACATCCTAGAATAATAGTTGTCCATGGTACATCCACAACTGTCAACCTGGACAATCCTCCATAAAGAGAATGCCTGCCCACCAAAAATTTGTTCTGTCTGGACCATTCTCCTCCTGGAGAATGTCTGTCCACCAGCATACTGACTATCCATCTCGTTGGAAATCAACTTCAACACTAGTGGTAGTCTCCATGGCACTGATATAGTAGCATACTGCTGCTATAATTCCATCCAATAGAACACAATTGTGTCTATCCGTAGTAGTATACAACTACTACCTAATGGTACACAACCACTCCTAGTAGAACACGACTACTAACCAATGACACATAGTCACTATCAATGGATCACATTCACCACAATAGCATACAACTATTGTCCAGAGACATACAATCTCCACAACAATCATATCATTTGATATCAACCTGCATAAACAATATCATGATACAAACTGAGTCATCAAGGCCATTCCTCCACTCACATATGTGACATATGGAAGAGAATCTACCCTCAAAAATTAAAAACATCAGCCATGGGCTATCTGGACTATTCTTCTCAAGAATAAAAGAATAATTGTCCCTGATTTCTGAGCCTGGGCCATTCACCTAACTGGGCCATTTCTCCGACACTAATTAGAGTGCAACCTGGAGAGAATGAGTCTTCCCTAGGGAATCTCTATCCCTAATTGATAAACCTGGACCATTCACCTAACTGGGCCATTTTTCACACTAATCACAGTGCAACCTGGAGAGAATGAGTTTTCTCTAGGGAATGAATGTCCGAACCATTTCCTAAGGAAATGACTGTCCTGCACAAACCTCCAAAACAAACCATTCTTCAAAACTTCTCACAACTATGAACTTCGAAAGAATGATTGCCCGACGAGGCAGACCATTCTACTTGACCACTACTCAGAGTGACTTCCAAGAAGAATGACTATCCTAGACCATTCCCCCACATTGGCCACAAGGGGAATCACCGTCTATGGTACATTAACAATCTATCAGACCATTTTCATTATGAAAATGACTGTCTGATCTGGACCATTTTTCGAACTGGAAAAGGATTATCCGTAAGAAATATCGAACCACTTTCCAGAATGGAAAGGAACTGCCCAACCTGGACCATTTTCCTAACTGGAAAATGAATGTCCATAAATCAATAACATATCAGTGCTCCATCCCAACTTGGGATTAATCACTTCCTTTTTTAATAAGGAAGTCGTCTCCAAGAGCCCCAACTTGTCCCTTAAGTACACAAACTTTTCATCTTGGAAAAAGGATTTACCAAAATATATGTTATCTGCTCATCTGTGGAGATATACTGGAGAACCACTTCTCCCCTCTATAGTTTAACAGAGAGAAAATAATGCTTGATCTCAATGTGCTTCGACCTGTCATGGAACATCGGGTTCTTTGAAAGCTTCACACAGCTTTGATTATCACAATATATCACAGTCGAATCCAACACTTGATCAAATAGTCCAGAAACCAACTTACAGATCCACACTACTTCTGTACAAGCATCACAAGATGCAATATACTCTGCTTCTGCAGTGCTGAGTGCAACAAAATTTTGTTTCCTGCTAGCCCATGACATCATGGCAAAGCTCAGACTGAAACATATCCAAGTAGCACTTCTTTTGTCATATACACTCCCTGCCCAATCTGAATCGATAAATCCATGCAGTTGTATATCATAACGTAAACATCCCACAAAAACAAATATTTGACTGAGTATTCTCCAAATACATTAACGAGCCAATCAATTGTTGATATAGATACGAGTCTACTGGATCAGAGTCTCTCAACTTATTCAGATCTGTCATCATGGGAGTTTGCCATGGATTTTCAATCCATCATCCCAGACTTCTGAAGAACCATTTCAATGTACTTCCTCCATCATAGAAAGTTTTCACCACACTTCTACTATATATGAGGGGCTCTACACCAAGTTTGCTTGAATCCATACAAGGTCTTCTTCCATCTGCATACAAGGGTCTCTTTCTGGTATACCTCAAAACCTTGAGGTTTTCCTACACACGCTTCTTCTTCAATTAATCTATTGAGAAGAATACTATTTACATTCATTTGATGTAAACTCCAACCCATGGATACTACAAGAGATATAATGGCTCAGGTAGAGGTATATCTAGTTACTAGAACAAGTTGTCATCGTAGTATTCTTCCTTCTACTGGGGGAACCCTCTAGCCTTGAGTCTATCCTTGTATCTATCAATTCTTAAGTCCTTTTCACAATTTCTCACATACATTGTTCTTCATCACAACTTCCTTCCATTCCTTCTGCTCGAGTGCTTCTAGTGGGTTTAAACTGGTTCAATTGGTTGTTCTGACTTTTCTTTCTTTCTTGGAATCTTCATGTTCTTCCTCATGTTTCTCTTTGGAGTCCATGGAATCTTCTATAGATTACATTCCCTTCTTTCCCGAAGGCTCCAACCTTTTTCCATATGAACATAAATGTAGATGGACAACCAAGGATATTCAAGGCTTCTTTTCGAAGAAGACTTCTTCTAGAGTTAGGCTGAACAAGTGATTCTTATCATGGCTACTACTTCCAATGAAGAACATGGATCGATAATCCATATTTTTTACAGATTGTCATTCAATGGATCATATCATTAGGGATTAACTCCCTCCTAATCCTGGCTTCATGCATGAATGAGAAACTTTTGGAATTTTTTGATCAGCTCCCTCCATCTGAGAGAGTCCATGCTTTCATCTGTTGCATCTCTCTTTGATCTCTGCATAGTGTCACAAGCCTGTTATGGTTTCCTTTTGATTTCTAACTTCCTTCGAGTCTGACTCCTCTGAGTCTCTTTAAGTTTGTTTTTATCTATTCTTATTGCTACCCATATGACAGTTGTGTCATCCTTATAAAATTATTCTATGATAGCTTCGCACAACGATTGTTCATCAAACATATTTTACAAGGGTACTTGCCCTGACAAGAACAACAAGAGAAAACAAGATATATATATCTAGAGGATATGTTAGCTCATCTTGTGAACAAGTATAATAAGCATCTATATCAATAATATTCATATGCAGTCAAGTATTCATTGCACCTAGCAATAATAGAATCTTTCAAAGAGTTCTTTCATAGTTTGTAATGTAGCAACTATCACCCTTGATATACACAAATTTGAAGCTTAAAAATTTAATCAAACCTAGAACCTGAAGCCTTGACTACTATGGAGGATGCGCTTGTTCCTCTGAATGCACTTTGAAGTCTTGTAGCATCATCCAACTTGTCTTCCAATCTGAAACTAGATACCATCTTGACAAGAAGAGATTAGATTCAATGATTAGAATAAGATAGAAACACTAAAATTTCAATTTTGACCACATAATCAATTTGACCAGAAGTCAAACTTTGACTTTGAATTTGACCAACCAAACTTTGACTTTGACCAGTACCAAAAATTCAAACTTGACGTTTTTGCTAGTTGAGGGTACCAAGAGGTGCGCTAGGCTAGGGTGCACTAGGATCTCAAGGAATTAGGTCAAATGCTTCATCATAAGTGCTTGAACACAGGTTAGGGTTTGTTCCAGCTACATAATCAGAAAACCTAGCTGCAGCTGTAACTGGTGCCGTAATGAGCTTAACACATAACTTCCCAATCTATCTTCCAGTGGTTAGACTGTCTAAAGATAGTGTGGGCCCATAACCTGTTAAAAATAAAGATATGTGCTCGTTTTTCCATAGAAAATATCTCAAAATTTTCACCCAACCATAGGCACAAAGGCCACCCCTGAGCACCTTAACTTTGATAGACGAAATAATTACGGAAGTAGAAAAATAACCAACCAAGGTAGCGCACCTTTCTCCAAGGCTAGTGCACCAAGAAAGAATAACCAAAGACCAAGCAGAAAGTCCAAACCATAACCAAGAGACAATCCAACCAAAAACAAAATCCCAGTTGCAGCAGTTGCAGGTGCACTCCCTCTCCAAACTTGCGCACCACTAGTCTTATGAAATTGTGAGAGTAAGAGTGACAAATGAGCTCTAGTGCCCCCTTATTTATAGTGTTTTTTGTCACCTTTCCAGGCCAACTTCTTCTTTTAGAGGTTAACTCTTAAATATTAATTATTTTATTGAGTCGACATGTCTTCTAGGGTTTCTACACATCTGTTTAGGGTTTCTCTTGCTTCCTAGAATAGTCTTGTCTCGTCAAAGTTTACACGTAGAGGTTAATACCTCCCGTAGCTACCATAATATCAATAGGTGGAAGGGGTTTCCTTAACTATCCTTAAAGTTTCTTCATAACTTGCACAAGCCTCCTCGTTTGAAATATACCTTGGATTCGTGCTAAGTGAGCCATCACCCAACGTACTTCCTACTTGTCTTATCTATGGGCTGAGTGATTTGTTGCCCAACGTACCTCCCACGTGTTCGTAGGGAGTCCCAACCTATGTATCCCACTTCCCTGTTACCCCATCTAGGGACAGTCTTTCTTGAGCTTCAATGTCAGAAAATTGTCTGGATAACAAGCCTGATTGCAATGGGTTCCATGACCCATCCAGGTATTTCTAGCTTCCAACGACGCTTGCATTTTCCATTTTATTAGTCATTTTGTTAGTTGATCGTCGGGCGTGCGAAGGTATGGGTGCGAAGTCTCCTAAGAGGAGGGATTTGGTTTTTTCCAGGCTTACTTCAAGGCACCAACACTTCGCTAATTTTCTTATCAGTGTTCCTTGGTGAAGTTTCTTGAGCATATGAATGACTATTTGAGAACCCCCTTCTACTATTATTATGGAAAATCCTTCCCTCTCGACTACTTTGAAGCCATACTCCAATGCATTGAGTTCAGTTGCATTATTGATATCAATGCCCAGTTTTCCTGCATATATCCATTGGAGTCTTCCCTCAGCATCCCTGAAAGCTCCTCCAAATCCCATTGGGTTGGGGTTCCCTTTTGAGGCCCCATCGAAGTTGATTTTGTAGAAGCCATTGGGAGGCGACGACCAATACTTTGGAATAGAGGGGAGGGGCCTCTTAATCAATTGAGGAGAGGGGATGCATTTGCTAGGATCCTGGTTGAAGGCTGCAAAAACATTTCGATCCTAAGGGATACCATTCCAATTCTAATCCATGCAAGTTTGGAGGAGGACAATTTCACAAACTGATTTCTTGATTTTTGTCCAAACAACATTTTCTTATGTTTTCTCCGTTTTAAAGATGCATCGATTTTGTTCTTTCCATTTTTCCCATAAAATAAATCCTAGGAGTTTCCATGCTCTGGTCACGATGGGGTTGTTTCTTATGCTCTTGTGCTAGCCCTCAATAATGTCCATTGTGCTTAATATGTTGCGATCTGATTAACAAAAAGTTGGAGCGCTCTGATTCCTTAAAGTGGACGCAAAGGAGAAGGTATTGAAGAGATGTTCCATGGTTTCAGCTTGTGTTCTATAGAGGAAATAGAAGGAAGGTATTGAAAATCCTTTCTTGATAAGGTTATCCCAAGTGAGAATTTTCCCCTGTGCTAGGAGCCAGAGAAAGGTGGAGACTTTTGCCTAGAGGCGTTGCTTCCAAATTTKGCCTYAKATTTCTTGATGAGGGAGATTTTGAAAYTTTGTAGCAAGTTTGTAGGCTTCGTTSACAGAAAAATTCCCACTTCCACTATGTCCCCATATCAACTTATTTGGYTGGTCAMTGAATTTGATTTTGCRGGCATTCAGATCGGTCCAAACATAATCCCAATCCAAGTACCCTGGGGGTAAAGTCCAATTCTCTYGAGGTAGCCATGATCTCCATAATTGATTCTGTTAAGGGGGGATCCAATAATGGACCATGAAAGTTTTGTTTTGGTTKATCATTTATGTCTTAAGTGCCTCGAGGTCATTCTTGTCACTCCATTTTGGAMGYTGTTTCCAAASATCCTACCAGAAGAGAGCAGATTTTCCATTTCTTATTTCCAAAAAAAAATGTTGTGTTAGYTTTTTAGCTCGGGAGGTACTTCGCATGTGTGTCTTGTATGCAGAAGTAACCTAGTACCTACACTAATAGATACTTGACTTTGTAATGGGTTTTTATAAAGTTGTGATAAAGWGGTTMTTTTATTAAAGTGACTTTTTTAATAAAGTGTACCTTCTAATATTAAAGTGACTTTATTTCATAAAGTGCACTTATGTTATAAAATGAAAACGTACTTTAATATTTTAAAGTGATTTATTTTGGAGGGAATGAATCATGTCCCTTGACCTTGTAAATGAAAGATTAGATCTTGGCCATTGGATTTAGGGTTGGAAAAGGTGAAGGGTCACTTTCATATTATAAGAGAATACCTAGGGTAGTGTGCAAGACACAAGAGAAGAGATTGAGAGAGAGAGAGATTGCTTGAAGAGGAGAGGGAAGAATCTGGGCACATTTCCTAAGAAGAAAGAGAGAAAAAATCCCAAGGCAACTTGATGTGTAATTGAGTTTGAGTTTTTGCTGTTGTGAAGGCTGTACTGTACAAATTTGTACAGTAGAGGAAAGCGGTGCATATTTCAAGACTAGTTTGCTACACGCAAACCAAGGTATTTGCTGGTGTATTTTTCTTGTTGTTGGGGGTGTTTTTGTGCTTCTGTCTGTACAATACATTTTTGGCACATTTTCCCATGTGTTGGTATAGCTGGGCTGTACAACTCATTTTGCACAGTTTTCTAGACAACATTTGGAGGGACAGTTTTGTGGCTTTAAGTGGTTTTCTTCTATCGAGTTTTGTTAGTTTCTGCTGATACAA
This sequence comes from Picea glauca, assembly GCA_000966675.3. Lineage (NCBI taxonomy): Eukaryota > Viridiplantae > Streptophyta > Pinopsida > Pinales > Pinaceae > Picea > Picea glauca. The sequence continues at coordinate 475,137 of JZKD02S1674235.1, read as the reverse complement.
CTTTCCTAAAGATAATAAAAGATCCCTCTCATTGGGTTTCCCCACATTGGGGTTTTCCCTGACATTGCCTAAATTTTCTGAGTTGAATGATTGTTGTTCATTGTGTTTATTCCACTGCAAAATTGCTTAGCAATGTGTATTTATGCTTATGGTAATTTTTGAATGTGGGTTTAGACATTTCAAAGTTCATAGAAGACAATTATCTCTAGGTTGCTAAGTGTATGACAAAACTTAGTACTTGTTGATTTTGTCATTTAAATTTCTACATGGTATTAGAGCTTGGGCTCTGAGTGACAATGAGCAGTGAGATTTTTTGGGCAAATTTGAAGGGGGGAAATCTGTTGTTTTTTTATTTTATTTTTAATAGTGATAGGGAATATGGCTGCATGCATTAGATTTCAGGATTGATTGGATAGAATTTCCAACTATTTGCAGTGGAAGGTACAAATGTCAGTTGTTGTCAAGGAGAACAAGATTTGTAACCATGTCAGTTCTGTTGTCTTGGCTCCCACATCAGATCCTTTTTCTTTGGATTTGCATGAAGTAAAGGAGGCCAAAGCTCAAAGGATAATTTTGGATGGTGTGAAGGACCCTCTCATTCCACATCTATATGAGAATAAGACAACTTATGAAATGTGGAAAAATTTGAAGAATTTATTTAAGGCTAAGAATGTTAATCGAAAGATGGCCTTGAAAGATAAGTTGCATGACCTGAAGATGGTTAAGGGTGAGGATGTTTCATCCTATCTTACTTGGATATACCAAGTTAAGGATGACTTAGCTATAGTAGGAGAGATCATATTAGAATCCGAGTTGGGGAGGATATCCTTGAAAGGCTTCACAAAGGAATGGGATGTCTTTGTGAAGTATGTGGTGGGTCAAGAAAATTTCCAGATTGGAGAAGATTGTGGCACGAATTCACTCAGGAGGAGATCCAGATGGGGTTTCATAGCAGTGGTCAAAAGGAAGACATAGTTGAGGAGAATGTTTCTCTTGCTGCAAAGAGAAAGAAGAAAGGAAATTCCGGGAGGGACTTGAGTAAAGTCAGATGTTACTGTTGTAACCAGTTGGGGCACCTTGCTTCTCAGTGTCTTGAGAAGAAGAAGAAGAGGAAGGAACAAGAGGGGCCTGAGACAACTGTTATAAATAATATGTGTGCTCATTTAACCATAGACAATATAACAATATTGTCACCCAACCATAGGTTGAAACCACCCCCGAGCATATTAACCTTGAAACGATTTATTCTGGAAGAAAACCCTAGGCCTAATAGTCAATAAAGGTAGCATATCGCTCTCCATAGTTAGCATACCAAGTAGAAAGTCCAAACCATAACTAAATTTATGAAGTTGCGAGATGTGTGTTCCAAATGAGCTCTGGCATCCTGTATTTATATTGCTCCTCCTTAGTTGTCTAGGCCAACTTCTCATTCTGGAGGCTAAAAACTCAATATTAAATATTTCCTTTATCTGACTTGTCTTCTAGGGTTATGTCCAATGATTTAGGGTTTCTTCTTTCTTTCCGGAATATTCTATTCTTGTTAGGGTTACACGTGGAGGTTAATACCTCCTACAACTACCATACTATAAACACTCCCTCCTAGCTACATAGGTATTGAAGGCAATGGTCTTGAGAAAAAACATACCATTCAACTGGTAACATCATCATAGCCATACAATCTATCTCGTGATTAGATCACGAGCACCATCATCACTATCGATATCATCTGATAGCATCAACTGCATGTTCTCTCGAAGCCATACTCCATCTGAGTAATGAAGCATGATGATGAATAAGTCACTCACTCCACAGAGTGATACAAGAACCATTCTTCTAATCCAGACATATGTCCTAGAAGAATAACTATTCCAACAGATGTTGGAAGCCACACCATGGGCTACAAGGACTATTCTTCTAATCCATACATATGTCGTAGAAGAATAAATGTCCTGGACCATTTTCCATCTAGAGAATGTCTTTCCATCAACACACTGACTATCCATTTAGCTGATAATCATTTTCAAGACTACTGATAGTCTACATGGCAATCAAAACAATGTCATTCAATAGAACACAACTGTGTCTATCCATAGTAGTACACAACTACTATCCAATGGTACACAACCACACCAAGTAGCACACAACTACTTAATCAATGAAACATAGTCACAACCAATGGAACACATCCACCAAAGTAGCATACATCTACCATCTAGAGACATACAGTCTCCATAGCAATCATATCATCTGATATCAACCTGCATAAAACAATATCATGATATAAACTGAGTCATCTGGGCCATTCTTCCACTCACATCTGTGAGATCTGGAAGAGCATTTGCCCTCAGAATGTAAAACATTAGCCATGGGATATCTGGGCTATTCTTCTCAGGAATAAAAGAATAACTGCCCCTGATTTCTGAGCCTAGACCATTCACCTAACTGGTCCATTCTTCTGGCACTAATCATAGCACAACCTGGAGAGAATGAGTCTGCTCTAGGGAATGCTTGTCCTTGATTGCTAAACCTGGACCATTCACTTAACTGGGCCATTCGTCCAACACTAATATTAGTGCAACCTGGATAGAATGAGTCAGCCCTAGGGAATGATTGTCCGGATCATTTCCTAATGGAAATGAATGTCCTGCACCAACCTCCAAAACATACCATTCTTTGAAACTTCTCACAAATGTGAACTTCGAAAGAATGACTTCCTGACGAGGAGGACCATTCTAATTGACCAATACTCAGATTGACTACCAAGAAGAATGAATGTACTAGACCATTCCCCCACACTGGACACAAGGGGAATGACTATCTATGGTACATTAAAAATCTATCAAACCATTTTCATTACAAAAATGTCTGTCTGATCTGGACCGTGTTCTAAACTGGAAAATGCCTGTTCGTCAGAAATCTCAAACCACTTTTCGAAATGGAAAGGAACTGCTCATCCTGGACCATTTTTCGAACTAAAAAATGACTGTCCATAAATCAATAACACATCAGTGTTCCCTCCCAACCTGGGAATATTCTCTTCCTTTTTCAATAAGGAATTCATCTTCACGAGCCCCAGCTTGTTTTTTAAGTACACAAACTTTTCATCTTGGACATAGGCTTTACCAAAATATTTTCTATCTATTCATATGTGGAGATATATTGGAGAACCACTTCTCGTTTTTGGACTTCATCACGGAGAATATAATGCTTGATCTCAATGTACTTCAATCTGTCATGGAACATTGGTTTTCTCTTAAGGCTTCATATAGCTCTAATCATTACAATATATCATGGTCGAATTCAACAATTGTGTTTCCTGCTAGCTCATGATATCGTGGCAAAACTCAAACTGAAACATATCCAAGCAGAACTTCTACTGTCATCAAGAGAGTTTTCCATGTATTAGCAATCCAACATCCGACTTTTGAGTAACTATTCTGATACACTATCTCTGTCATAGAAAGTTTTCACCACGCTTCTGTTGTATATGAGATACTCTACATCAGGTTGTTTGAATCCATACAAGGTCTTCTTATATCTGCATACATGGGTCTCTTTCTGGTATAAGCTTCTTTCTCACTTGCTTTATTGGGAAGAACAATTTTTTACATGTAAATTCCAATCCATGGATACTAAAAGAGATATATTTGGTTTACTGGAACAAGCTGTTGTCATAGTATTCTCCCTCCTTCTAGAAGAACCTCTGAATCTTCAATGATTCCATTCATAAGTATTTTCACATTTTATTACATACATTGTTCTTTATCATAACTTCCATTTCTTCTGCTCGATTGCTTCTAGTGGGTTCAAACCAAGCTGGTAGTCTTTGTGAATCTTGGTATAATGACTGGTTGTTATGGATTTTCTTTCTTTCTTGGAATCTTCATGTTCATCCTCATTATCTCTTTAGATCTTGGGTCCATGGAGTCTTCTATAGATTCCATGCCCTGAAGATTCCAACTTCTTCCTTTCATCATGAGATTATGGATGTAGATGGACAACCAAGGATACTTTAAGGCTTCTTTTCGAAGAAGACTTCTTCTGACCACATGTTGTTGATCATGGTTGCTACTGTTGTAACCTAGTTCTGCATCCCCTACCTCTCCTCTCTTTTTCCCTATGCCTTCATCATTTTTTCCTCTTTTGGTTGGTTAAGTCATTTTCCCATTACTGAGTGACTTGGTTCTTATTCGTTTCTTTCTGGTTTGAGTCTTTGCGCGTTTCTGTTCTGTTTTTCTTGAAAGGTTGAAATATTTGTTGGATTTGGTTCGAATGACTTGTCATCATATTTTCCATTGATCCAACGTTGACCAAGCATTTTATATACGCAGGAAATGCCGGTGGAAAAACACAACCATTCAGAATGGTCATTTTCAGGCTAGGATTGCTGAAATGAATAGGGAAATTTTCAACGGTAAAGATTCACCAAGCAAATCATATCAGCGACTATGGCCCATTTGGGGGTGCAAAATCACGCGGATTTTAACACCAAGAGTCACATGAAGCCCTGAAGTAAATATAGACCATGCATTAGAGGGTACACGTGGCAACAAATCATTCACTTCGAAGATTTTCCGCCGGGAGATTTTTCATGTTTCACATTTGAAACACCTGAAGCCCGGAAGTCCATAGTGAATCCGGGCCATTGATCCCAGGTCAATGAGAACCTTCGATCCTTGCAGTAGGTAAATATTACCCGAATCTCATATCGTCATCAGATCGACGATGACGCTTCCTTACGAGGACGTAAATTGCTAGAGCATTAATTTTCCTAAGCAGTCCCGCAATTGGAACCATGGTATTTTTGGAAGGGTACATGGCAGCTTGTGGTGGATTGCGGGCCCAAAGGCGGTCTGGATCCAAACCACCCTCAACAACTCCCACAATCATGTGCTTGAATGACATTAGATCACCACATCACATCCATGTCACTTCCACTCATCCCACTCACTACTCTCACTCCTCTCACCACCCGACACTTTTCCTCCATTAACCCCCATGCTGATCTCCATCGACGGTGGCCCACCTCTCCAGATCAATAGTCCTTGTTGCAGCTCGGACCCCCC
>JZKD02S1674235.1:436603-449349 GCA_000966675.3 Picea glauca | reverse complement strand
TGTGTATAACATGCATAATAAATTTATGGAGACATAAATGTCCGCTCTAAGAGTTAGAATAAGACTTCAATTTATGAACCAATCACATTAGAGATAAAAGATTTAAATGTTTGAACAAAAATAAAAAAATATATAATTATAATGTAACACTTTGGAAAATAATGAGAAATTTATGGTCAACGGAGAAAGTAATATATATTCAATGTTAATCGATCTCTATATACACTGCCTATCGACAAGTATAATAATATATGGATACCCGTATATTAGTTTAACTTATATATGGAGTGGTTCCAAGTGTTCCATATATATATATATATATATATATATATAAGTTTAACTAATGTATGGACAACATAGCTCCACATACTCCACACAGAACCATGTACTCCATACATGTTAAACTAAAATATGAGATAAATTAATTAAATTAATATAAAAATATCTATATATTAATTTAACTAATATATGGAGTATGTGGCTATATATATATATCAATTTTATTTATTTACTTAAGAATATAAAGTTTTTTTATTTAATTTACAAAAATGCGAATAATATGTGATAGTCTATGTATTCAATTTTTAAAATTTTGAATTGACATTTTATTTTTTATATCATTTATATTATATTCAAAAGTAATTTATGAATGTTTGTCTCATTATGAGTATTTTACTTGCAACATTACCAAAGTTAAATATGGGTTGTTATCCACCATTTATAATGTAACATATAAACATCTTTATCTAAAGCAATGTCAACTCAACCACTAGGGATGATGTTATCCTCTAAAATGTAATTGATTCCTGAAAAGTTGATTTTGATAGTATATTTTTCTTTTGTTTTGAAACCCTTTTTTTGTCTTAAAATTCTCCTAATGTAAATTCCTTATAAGTAGTAGATTTTACTCTTCAATGGATCAAGTTGCTTAGCCTTTTATGCATGAAAGAATCTACACCACTTCAAGTTTGAAAAAAATATATATTCATGCACACATTAAAGAGAGAAGCCTTATATATCACTTATTCTCTAAGAAAGATGTGTCCATTAGGTTTTAAGAAAGGGAAACTCCAAAAATCCAACCATGACTACAAATGAAGAAGATAAACTATTTATATAGAGTCTAGCTCAACTTTCTTTACAATAAAATAATAATATGAAATATGAAAACAATATATCTAGCTTAGGAAGGAGTAAATAAACATTTTCCTCCAACCAACTAATCAACAATACATAAAATAACAATGTGGTCAAGCCACATGTACAAGTGTCCAACTAAAATAGCCCCATGAAAGTGGGATGTCTCCATAAAAAAAGGCATAATACGTGTCAAAGATACAACGTCTAGTCGCCAAATGCCCCCACCTGTAGAAATCCATAACCAACTCCTTAAGATAGACAATAGAACCCTAGATCCAGGGTTTGAAAACTTCGAGATCTCCTCTAAGGTGGATGTGTAGCTCTCCAAGATGAAACGTCCAAGTATGTACCATCATAAGGTTGTTGAAAAATGGTTGTCATTGATGTGAAAGGTCGACATGATTGTGGCAATCATAAATAATACTAATGTAGACAATATTTTCACTTGCCCCAAATGACAGCGCCATAACGACGAAGTTTAGTGTGAAAAAATAAAACAACAAAAATGATTTTGGGTTGCACAAAGTTGAAGGAAATGAAGATTGGAAGCTGGACGAAATTCCCTTGAGTAGACAAAGAGATCAGGAAGATACCTTGTGGGAGAATGATTACAGACTGTTGAAGCTTGAACGACACAGAGGAAGCACAAGTAATAAGCATAAATGGAGTCCCAAAATGGTTGAGTCCTAAATAGGACTGTTACCATGAAGAAATCCCTGCATTCAAATAGGAGGAAATCACAATAGTTGATTTGGCATAGTGAACACGTTTGAACCATTGATCTGTCGGAGGACTAAATAAATGAGAATCGTGACCATTGGTGACACATTTAAGTTTTCAGAGTGATCAATTGTAACGAAATTTGTTGAATCTATGTCGATCCATTTCAAGAAAGGAGAGTGACAAGGATGATAGCATGGCAGCCAAAGTGTTCCAGGGGTGACATAAGTCAAATTTTGATTGTACCATACAAGAGTGGGCCTAGTTCGGTGTTGAGATCGTAGGCTATCATCTCTGCTATTGAATTCGAGTGGATCTCCATCGTACATTGAAGAATAGTTGGAGTGAATTGTGTGACCTATGGTGAACATACACTGACGATGAAAAGGGATTTCGTGAGCCAATGATAATCGTTGATCAAAGAGCAGGGATGAAACAATAGTCATAGATCTATCATGATTCCAATTTGGTAGGAAGATATTTAGGATGTTATCTCAGTCGTTGAATTGGAACATGGAGTGGATCTCCACCATTTGTTGGAGAAGTGTTGGTCGAAGTGGACTATGATTTCTGCAAAGAATATACTCCAATGACAACGAGGGAAGATAACTATCATGCAAGTTGAAGGATTGATGCAATAAAAGTCGTTGATTTTAGACTCCAAGGACCGTTGGATCCGTCAGAGTATGAGCCATCAGAATGGAAGAAACCCATTAAATATGATCTCCAATGAGCAATCTAGACCGTAGGTCGACGAACAAGTGAGATGCAATCTCAGCCGCAGATCGTCATGGTCCCTACCAAATCAGTTAATGAGAAAATGAAGAAACGTGTGTTAACTGTCGGTTAACTTGAAGTGGCGATGAGGATTAGGACCATTGATTAAGAAATCTGAGGACTGTTTGATCCGTCAGAGCAGATCGTTGAAGAAGATCCATCAAAATTGAAGTTTACACACATGCTTCTACTGTCCCGATGATGACGATTGTCAACCTGGTGGTAAGAAGAGAAAAGATCAACGGTTGCAATAAAACAAAAAGAATGACTACTGAGCCTCAAAGTGGTGTTGAGTGTTTCGATGCCCTGATGATTCTGATATCAAGGAAAAAATCGATTGACAAGATCAAATTTGAATCATATCTAATGGTGGTTGAGCGCTAAGGAAAAGTGAACAAATCACGTACATCAGAAGAAGGTTGATACCAATTTTTGGGAAAGGTTTTGATAACCTGATTTTTAAGGAATATTTGAAGGTTGGAGACGAACTCTCGAGCACACATTTTCTTGTATGTGGAGAAATCACTGAGCACGTGAGCTCTATAAATAAATACACTCGAATAATTTTGAGTGTGAGTGATGGAAGCGAGGAGTAGTGAGCTCCGAGGTTCTCAACTTTGAGAACATGTGGTGTGGTGTGAGAAAGCTAGTGATGGAGGAAAACTATTGAACAAGAGATCTGAGGTTCACAGGTGTTAGCACTTTGTAATTCCCAGAGGTTTTCAAGGGTAGAATAAATTGACATAGGTAACTTATCAAAACCACTTTTGAAACTGGGATCTAGCCTTGCCATTTTCAGATAGGGATATCTCTGTATGATTTAGATTTGTTGAGGTATTAGATATTAGGCTAGTTAAAGTAACCTGAGCTTGTTTGTTTGTTTATAAATATTGATTGAAAGATTACATTAAAATTCCATTGGGATATGGGGTTTGTATTAAATATTAGGATCATATATAGTTTTTATGAGGTTCCTTCACAGGGAGAGATAATGAAAACGCTGAATCTATTAGAATTAAATGGGATGAAAAAGACAGAACATGTGAGAAAGTCAACCAAGCAAATAAGCAATTAAGAATTCCTTTAATTAATATCATATGAATAACAAGTAGATCACCAAAGACCAGAAATAAAGTGAACGAGACAAATTCTATTCATTAACTTCCTTTTAATGATTAGAAACTGAAAACATAATGCTTTCAGAGAGAGAAAAAACATTTAACAGATAAAGATAAACATCACCAATGTTCAAAGGCAAGAATCCTGTGAATAACCTTTTTATTACTAATCGATCCTTTTGAAAGATTACAAAAATATCAACCCTCAATACTTGAAAGTGAGAAGTATTTATACAATAGTTACATATGATCCTATCATTAATGACTAGGATATTGTGGAGATAAAATATAACTAACTAGATTACAAATTACAAAATAATAGGAATGTTGCTAATCTATTCGAATCCTTGGTGTTGATTCTGGGGGAAGTAGTTGGTGGTTCATCGCTTTGACTTGATTGTCTTCTTCATGATGACTCAGAAATCCACCTCACCTTTACTCAAGTAAATAACACAGGTCTTCCCATCTCTTTTAACTAGGGATGGAAACCTTGAGTAAATTTATGTATATTTCGTCCATCTCAGTGTACTTGTCAAAAGTAGGCTTTGTAATAAAAATATACTTTATCTCATGTTGGATGCTCAGGTCCAACTGCAAATTTTCTAAGAAAGCCTTGCTGGTAATGCTTCCTTGTATACCCGGAAATTTAGAGCCATCCTTTGCCACTGTGATGATCGTCTGCTTGTAGTATGACAGTGTGATGATATTGTCATTAATCACTAGTAGTCTAGGGAGTCCCCTCTTGTGTAGTGCATCAACCTTTCTGAAATATATCTGCACTCCAATGTCCATCATCTGAGATTTCTCCTCTAGTTGCAGCATCAATCTTTTCTTGGTAAAAACCTTCTTGACCTAAAGGATGGTCTTTGTCCTGTCTTCAATTTCCAATGCCTCTAACTCCTCTTTGGTATTGGAGTTTAGGAACCTAATGAGCTCAATGGCCTCTATAGGCTTCTCCCCTAATTCTTCCCTTATCTTTTCAATTGTTTGTTTGGCCTTTTGTACCAGTTCATGTTGTTAAAAAAAAATCTATATAAATGGACATATCTTTTCCATTGAATTGTTGATGTCCATCCAAATGTTTTCCTTGGCCTCAGATAATGTTCTAGACATGGCAGTCTCCTTCTGCAGGTTCTGTATTTCTTGACCGAGTCTTTGTGATTTATGCATCTTTGTATTATAGTTGGCCTAGAACATGGACTTCAACTTCTGGATATTTTTTAATCTCTTCTTGCAATATTTTGATTTATTCCCATTGAAGGGTCATGTCCTCCATTGACTTCACCAAATTCTCAGAAAAATATGAAACTTTCACTGGAATGGTTGATGGAATCTCTGCTGTTGTGGCTACTGCTGTAGTAACTCCTATGAGAGGAACTGCATCCAGTAGGATAACAACCATCTGCATGCTCTTTTCTTCCTCTTTAACCAACTTGTCTAACTCAGCCTCCATCTCCTTTATCTATGCATTCTGATCCATTATCAGTTTCAACATCTCCTCCTTGTGGCATTCACTTTCAACCATTTCCTTTGCTTGTGAATCTTCAGTGGCTGAAAGTTTTAATTGTTTCCTCAAAGATGATATGTCAACATTTTTATTCTTCAGTAGTTCCTCGGTTTCCTTGACATTAGATGGGTCATAACCGATCTTCAGTACAATCTCCTCTAGGGATTTGATCTTATTATTTTTTGCCAAAGAGGATATCTTTTCCAACTTCAACTGAGATTGGACATTGTTTAAAGACACCTGCAATTTTGTAGCAGTCAATGATGTATTTGTCAAGGTAGAGAAGATCATATCCCCTATTTGCCTATGCATATCCATTTGATCCGATGGATGAACTATTGATATTATGGTATCCGTGGGAGGTATTTACCTACACATGTTAACCTGACGAGAATAGAATATTTCGAGAAGCAAGAAGAAACCCTAAATAATTGGTTAAGAACCCTAGAAGACTTGTCAACTCAAGAGAATGATTTGTATTAGGTTATTAGCCTCCAAGAGAAGAAGTCGACTAAAATAAAATGTTATATACTAAGTAATTAACACCCAGAATGAGAAGTCAGCCCAGGCAGTCTGGCATAAACATTATAAATATAGGAGGCCAGTCTTCATTTTGGCTAGAATTCTTAGAATTGCATAAGTACACTTGTGTGCACTGTAGTTGGCCAGTTTGTGTGCAAGTCTTGGGAGAAGTTGTTGCCGGTAGTTCTGCAATCTGCATTTTCAGTTTTCTGGGTTGAACTCTCTGATCATATTTTGTTATGCTTTCTTGGTGTGCTATCATTGGAGAGAGGTGCACCACCTTTGTTTGGCTATTAAGCCTAGGGTTTGCTTCCAGAATATTTCTCTGTCAAGGTTAAGGTGCTCGGGGGTGGCTTCGACCTATGGTTGGGTGATAATATTGCTATATTGTCTATCGTTAAATGAGCACATCCATTATATTCTAATAGGTTATGGGCCCACACTATCTTCAGATAGTCTAACCACTGGAAGATAGATTGGGAGGATTTTCTCAGTTACAATTGTAGTTGCAGTCAAAGTTTTTGCTGCTGCAACGAAACCCTAACCCTCTTGTTGAGGCACCTTAAGTGAAGATATTGACCTAATTTCTGGATAGCCTAGTGTTCCATAACCTAGTGCACCTCCTGGTACTCTCAGCAAGCTAAGACATCAATTTTGAGTTTTTGGTTAAAGTCAAAGGTTGACCAAATCAAAGAAATCATGACCTACTCTATGAAGTCAGAAACAAGTTAGAAGGGGATTCTAACTTCAAGGCATGGAAGACAAGGATTGATCTCATCCTTTCCAAGAATAAAGTGTTGGACATCGTGAAAGGAAAGATCATGGAACCACAGTTCGAAGAAGGAAAAGAGAAGGAACCACAGTTCGAAGAAGGAAAAGAGAAGGAACCACAAAACATTGCAGTTATGGAGAAGTTCAAAGATAATGACATCAATTCCATGAGTATAATAGTGAATTATATAAAATACCACTTGATACCCTACATATCCCATCTTGACTCATCTAATAATATGTAGGATGCCCTAACAAACCTCTTCTTAGAAACATTGGACAGGTAATGAGTATGAAGAATGAGCTCTGTGTAATGAAAATGAATGATGATGATAGCATAACATCATACTTTGTGAGAATATATCAGTTAAGAGATCAAATACAAGCTATTGAAGAAATCATTTCGGAGAAGGAATTGGTAAATATAGTACTGAATGGTATTCCCAAGACATGGGATGCATTTTCCACAAGCATGAACACAAGGAAGGAGTATCCTACATTTGAATAACTTTGGACTTGCTGTGCACAAGAAGAATCAAGGATTAGTTAAAAAGAGAAACCCCAAAATAAATACGATGATCAAGCCTTCACAACAAGGTTCAATAATTTCAGGAGTAAAAGGAAGTTTGGCTCAAATAAGAATCCAAATCAAGAGAAAAATATGTCAAAAATACAATGCTTCAACTGTCAAAAATATGGTCACTAAAAGAATCATTGTCCCTAACTAAAGAAGAGGAAGGAAACACACGAAGAATCAGTTTCTGAAGAAAGGAAACCCTCAAATAAGACCAAGCAAGATAAAACAAACTTCTTCTTCTAAGACAAGGTAACAATATTATTCATAGTTCTTGTACATACCATGTTTACATAGTTTCTGTACATATCTTGCATATCTATTTCTTAGAATATAAGATGTTCAAAGAGAAACAATACCTATGGAAGAATAACAAGATAAGGATTGATATCACGATGACTCTAAGACAAGCAATACACATGGAAATATGAAATACATTGACAATCCTTGGTAACCATTCATGTGGAAGCTATTACAACTGCAAAAATCAAAATCAAACTTGAAGAAACCTAGAAGAAGTAAAAACCGAAAGAAGTCAACAATCAAAAGGAAAAGACTTGTGACACTTTGCAGAAGTCAATAAGGATGCAGACAAAAGCGTGGACTCTTTTAAATGGAGGGAGCCGATTATATAATTCCAAAAGAAGAGCATGCATTCATGCATGAAGAAAGGATTAGGAGGGAGCTAATCCTAAATAATATGATCCATTGAAGATTATGATGTATCTACCCATGTTCCCATTAATGGTAGCAACCCTGAAAAACAACACGTGTTCAATTTGACTTTAGAACAAGTCTTCTTCGAAAATAAGCCTTAAAGTATCCCTTGTTGTCCATCCACATCCATGATCCTATGATGAAAGGAAGAAGTCAGAATCTTCAAGGCATGGAATCTATAGAAAACTCCATGGACCCAAGAGCTAAAGAGAAACATGAATATTACAAGAGAGAAAGAAAATCCAGAACAACCAATCATTATATCAAGAATCACAAGACTACTAGCTTAATCTGAACCCTCTAGAAGCAATCAAGCAGAAGAAATGAAAGTTGTGATGAAGAACAATGTATGGAAGACTTATGAATGAAAGCATTGCGAGATCTAGAACTAAAGGTTCTCCCAGATGGAGGGAGAGGACTATGATGATATCTTGTTCCAGACATGCCTAAGGCATTATATCTCCTACTATATCCATGGGTTGGAGTTTACAATAGATGAATGTAAGGAATGTTTTCCTCAACATAGTAATTCAACAAGAAGCGTATGTAGAGAAACCTCAAAGTTTTTGAGGTATACCAGAAAGAGACTCTTGTATGCAGATGGAAGAAGATCTTGTATGGATTCAAACAACTTGGTGTAGAGCCTCCAATGCACAAAAAATTCATGGTGAAAACTTTGTAGATATTGTATTAGAATGGTTAATCATAAATCCAGGATGATGGATTGCCAATCCATGACAATCTCTCATGATGATAGAAGAAGTACCACTTGGATATGTTCTAGTTTGAGCCTTTCCATGATTTTATGAGCTAGTAGGAAACAAAAGAGATTAATCCAACTATGATATACTATAATGATCAGAGCTATATGAAGCCTTCAGAGAAAAATAGTGTTCCAGAAAGACTAAAGTACATTGAAATCGAGCATTACATTCTCTGTGATGAAGTCCAGAAAAGAGAAGTGATTCTCCAATATCTATCTCCATAGATGAGAGGATAGCAAACATTTTGGTAAAGCCTATGCCCAATATGAGAGAGTTTGCATACTCAAGAAACAAGCTGAAGCTCATGGAGACGACTTCCTTATTAAAAGGAAAGAGATGACTCCTAGGTTGGGAGGGTGCACTGATGTGCCATTGATTTATGGACAATCATTTTTCAAGTTCGAAAAATGGTCCAGGATGAGTAGTTCCTTTCTAGTTCGGAAAGTGGTTTGAGATTTCTGATGGAAAGGCATTTTCTAGTTTGGAAAATGGTCTAGATCGAATGGTCATTTTAATAATGAAAATGGTTCGATGGATTGCTGATGTACCATAGACAACGATTCCCCTTGTGGCCAATGTGGGGAAATGGTCTAGGACAATATTTCTTCTTGACAGTCACTCTTAGTAGTGGTCAAGAAGACTGGTACACCTCGACAGACAATCATTCTTTCAAATCTCACAATTGTGAGCAATTTTGAAGAATGGTTCATTTTGGAGGTTGGTGCAGGACAACCATTTCCTTAGGAAATGGTCCAGACAATCATTCCCTAGGGAAGATTCATTCTCTCCATGTTTCACTTTGTTTAGTGCCAGAGGAATGGCCTAGATAGGTGAATGGTCCAAGTACAACAATCAGGGACAAACATTCTCTAGGGCAGACTCATTCTCTCCAGGTTTCTCTTTGTTTAGTGTCGGAGGAATGGCCCAGATAGGTGAATGGTCCAGGCTAAAAAATCAGGACAAGTATTCTTCCTTGCTTGAGAATAATAGTCCAGATAGCCCATCATTGATTTTTTACTCTCTAAGGGTAGATGATTTTCCAAATATCATAGATGTGAATGGAAGAATAGCCCAAATGACTCAGTTATATCACGATAGTGTTTCTGTGCAGGTTGATATCAGATGATATGATTGCCATGGAGACTGTATGTCTCTGGACAATAGATGAATGCTACTGTGGTGGATGTGTTCCATTGATTGTGACTGTATGTCATTGATCAAGTAGTTGTGTGCTACTTGGTGCGGTAGTGTACCACTGGATTGTAGTTGTGTACTACTATGGATAGACACAATTGTGTTCTATTGAATGACATTGTTCCGATTTCCTTGTAGACTATCAATAGTTTTAAAAATGATTATCCGTTAGATGGATGATCAGTGAACTGATGGACAGAGATTCTCCAGACGAAAAATGATCTAGAACATCTATTCTTCTAGGACATATGCCCGGATTAGAAGAATGGATTTTGTATCACTCCTTGAAGTGAGTGACTTATTTAGCATCATGTCTGATTACTCATATGGAGTATGGTTTCGAGAGATGATGTAGTTGATGTTTTCAGATGACACTGATAGTGATTATGGTTCTTGTGATATAATCATGAGATAGTCTATACGACTATGATGATGCTACTGAATCAATGGTATGTTTGTGCTCAATACCATTGCCTTCAATACCTCCCTAGCTAGGAGGGAGTGTTGATATTATGGTAGCTGTGGGAGGTATTTACCTCCACATGTAAACCTGACGAGAATAGAATATTTTAGGAAGAAAGAAGAAACCCTAAATAATTGGTTAACAATCCTAAAAGACTAGTCGGCTCAAGAGAATGATTTGTATTAGGTTATTATCCTCCAAGAGAATAAGTAGGCTAAAAGGAAATGTTATATACTAAGTAATTAGCACCTAGAATGATAAGTCGACCTAGGCAGTCTAGAAGAAATAGTATAAATATAGGAGGCCAATATTAATTTTGGCCATAATTCTCAGAACTGCAGAAGTACACTTGTGCACATTGCAGTTGGTCAGCTTGTGCGCAAGTCTTGGGAGGAGATATTGCCGACAGTTCTGCAATCTGCATTTTCGATTTTTTGGGTTGGACTCTTTGATCAAATTTTGTTATTCTTTATTGGTACGCTATCCTTGGAGAGAGGTGCGCCACATTTGTTTGGCTATTAAGCCTAGGTTTTGCTTCCAAAATATTTCTCTGTCAAGGTTAAGGTGCTCGAGGGTGGATTCAACCTATGGTTGGGTAAAAATATTTCTATATTGTTTATGGTTAAATGGTCACATCCATTATATTCTAACATGAACGTCTTTCACATCAAACTCCAATGGTTCTTTCTTGTAATCATAAGCTGTCCTGGGATGAGGAACCTATGCCTGTAAGAATTTCATATGCATCATTCCATTCTCTGTGTTGAATGCAGACAATAATATCTGCTCAGTTGTGGATGTCTTCTTCCAGAACTGAGCATATGTGCTGCTATTTAGAAGTTCATTCTTCTTCTTGATCATCTTGTATTTGTAAAAAATGTTTGATCCTGTTGGCTCTTGTGAGGACTCGGCTGAAAATGTAGTGTCTGCTTGCTTTTTGGATGAGGATGTGGACACTCTGTGCTGGCTACCTAAGAAAACTGATGAATGTGGTCCCTCCATAACTATTGTGGACTGAGTTTCTCCTTCTCTAAACCTGTCTGGTGTGTGGCTAGTATTGGTCCTCTTCTTGTAAACCTGGGAATCTTCAGCTGACACCTCTGTGACTGAGGGTGAAACCTATTTCCTTGATATTTTTTCTATTTTCACCTAAGGAGTATTGGTATGAGAGGAAGTCACAATAGGGGATTCATCTTCAGTTTCCAACAATGTGTTTTCCTGCCAATCTGTCTGATTCATAAACTTTTCTATCTAAGGTTTTGGCACATGAGCATAAGGAGAAGTATTCTGTTTGAGTCTGGTCTCTGATATGAAGCCAAAGGGGTCATAATTCCATGGGAAAATAAGACTAGAATTCATTTCTTTCAAGATATTGTTGGCCTCTTCTCCCGCAGCTCTGCTATTGCGTATGAAAGAATCAATTTGGCTCTTGATTCTGAGTTGCTGCTTCTTTTTGAATGATATGAATTGGATATCCTCAAATTTTATCATCTTCTTGATGTATTCCAAAGAAAATATCCTGACAGGTAGGTACATAGGCAGTTTGTATGGTGACAGTTCACATCCATAAACTCTGATCTCGATATGGTTCTGGTAGAGATACCAGTCCCCTCTTTTGGCTAAGCCTGATAGGTGAATAATTATTTGTACCTCCTCATTTATCCTTGGTTCCATTCTACTGCTAAGCATACACACCACTGGATGGTAAAACTGATAGATGAAATGTTTGAAGTTGAACTCGAATGAATTCGTCCTCACTGGTGATGTCCAAGAGGTTACTGATTGAGGATTTCCATCCTGATCCAATTTTTGGAGGGAAAAGGAGAGTATGTCTTCCTAGAAGAAAAGAAACAGGTACATTAGTACTGAGGAGTACCTGAACATTCCCTCTATGGAGAACTTGAAGAGTTTCTCATGCATGTTTTCGGCCAGAAACTGATTGTAATCAAACTAGACTGCAACTTTCTCCTCTGTGTAAAAAATGGACAGAAAACCCAGGATGGGTTCATCTACCCATTCATCAGAAAAATATCCTAATAGGATACAAAGGGTGGAAATAATTTGGTTATATCTGATTGAGAAAATGGAAGATGTATAGGGAGGATTTTTCTTGGGTAACTACGCATCTTCTGGTAGGAAAATTTCAAATATTTGGGATCTTTGAGGGAAAGACAGTTTCTGATAGAGGTCATTCAAAATTTCAATGGAGAAAGGGATGGCATAATAGGTTCTAAGGATCTGTAGAATATGGTTTATTGGTTCAGGGGTGATGGTGAACAAAGTTTCACCATATGAAGACACGATGGCCCTTTGGCCAAGAATGTAATGGGCTTGAAATTTCAGGGCGAACTCAGGGAAGTGATAGGTCTGGGGAAACATATACCATTACATATTAGACTCCCAGAGTCCGATCTTGTCACTCTGTTCTAAGAAAGTATATTTTATCCAAAAGTGTAATTCGAAGAAATCAAATTCACAC
>JZKD02S1674235.1:424246-436553 GCA_000966675.3 Picea glauca | reverse complement strand
AAAACCGCTCTCCCAGACCCCCCCCCCCTCCCCCCAATCGCTGAAGGCAGAAAGGTCGGGGGGGGTCTGATATCCACTGCTGGATGTTGATCTGAGCACAGTTTGATCAACCACTGAGAAATGCATGCCCTTTAGACACAAAGCACCAAAAGGTCAAATCCTGATAGGAATTAGGATAAAAAACATATTGTGGGCAGAGCTAGCTCCCCTTTCTTTATTTCTTCACCAAGGGGTCAAAAACACATCAAATTAACTCAAATAAAAGGAATTTAATCAACCCTTTGCAAATTTTTATTGAAATAAAGCATGCTAACCTAGCTCCTAATCTAATTACCTAACACATTAAACTACCTTAACTGTTGGGTCAATAATTACTCTAACCTAAGATATTTGGCCAAGATTAGACTGCTTGGCCAAACTTTTTCACTAAGCTATCTAATTTGGCCAAGATTACATTGTTTGACCAAATTTATTCACTAACCTATCAACATAAATTGAAAGGGTTTGATCATGGTTAGAGAGTATGAATCAAACCAAGTTTATTTCATGGGGTTTTATCTTTTTCTTATTTTTCTATTTTTATACCCTCTTTTGATTTTAATATTTTTTATTCTTTCTTTCTTTCTCTCTTTTCTTTTTCTTTTTCTTTTTTCTTTTCTTTTTGTAAATCATTTGCAGAATAAAATATTATTTACAATACAATACAACTAGAGGAAGATATTATAATCACCAGATGATCCTATGAAATATAGGGTTATAATAGTGGCTCCACTTGGGGATGGTTCTCTCCTTGTGAGGTGCCAAGAACCAACTACCTGCTGCCTTGAATCTTTTTCTGGTGTTCCTGATCAGTGGCTTAGGGCCTTCTCTTCAAGCTTCAACTATCTGATAAAAATTACCCACACATGACATAAAAGTAAAAATTATTTATACAATGAGGTATGTGACAACAGATCTTCATTCTGGTGGACCATAATGTTTGAGCATTCTTCCATTGAAAGGTCATCCTGGCTTATCTGATCCATCCATGTCCTTGATTAGGAATGCATTGTTTCCTCTGTAAGTCTGGATTATGAAAGGGACTTTCCATAAATTGTCGAAATTTCCATGCTTTCCCTTGTCTTCATTTATTGATTCCATTCAATACCATATCACCCAATTTGAAATCATCATCCTTGGTTCTTCTGTCATAGATTTTCTTGATGCTCTCTTGAATCACCTAAGTTTGGTTATAAACTTCCTCTCTGGACTGTTGCAACTATATCATTTGATTGATCCTTCTATGGATGTCGTTTGGTTCTACTTGTACTTCTTGTAATAGGTTCATAACATGAGCACCCAAAGAGGTGGGAAAAACAACATCTATTCCATACACCAACTGATATGGAGACATACCAATTGACCTCTTTGTAGTCAACTTGTCTGCCCAAAGTGCGTGCACCAACTTGTTGTGCCATGACTTCTTATTTTCCCGCAACATCTTCTTGATGATATTTGCCAAAATTTTATTAGAAGACTCTGCCAACCCATTGCCCTGAGGGCAATAGGATATAGAGTGCCCTAAAGTGATCTGATACTTACTGCAAAATTCTATCATCTTTTTTGATCTGAAAGCTGCTGCATTATCAGTGATAATCTTCCCGGGGCATCCAAATCGAGAGAGAATGTTATTTTCCAAGAATTTTGTAATCACAACATCTGTGGCTTGCCTGGAGGGTAAAAATTCAATCCACTTGGTGAAGTAGTCAGTAGCTGTGAGGATCCACCTGTGCTGTCCTGATGAGGGTGGGTGAATCTCTCCAATAAAATCCAAACCCCAATGCTAAAATGGATCTTCAACTGAAATAGGTTTCAAGGGTATAGGAATAAGTTTCCTTTTTCCTTCAAAGATCTGGCATTTGTGACAGGAGGTTACCTTTTTATGGACATCTGCAAACAAGGTAGGCAAGTAGAAACCAACTCTAAGAATATTATTAACAATAGATTTCCAATTTAAATGCCCCCCACAATCTCCTTCATGGAACTCCTACAAAGATTTGTCAGCTTCATCTTTCAATAAAAATTTTAGTAAAATGTCTCTAGCATCTTTCCAGTAAATATTTCCATTCATAATGCAATATTTCAAAGCTTTAAGTTTTAAAAATCTAGCTTTAGTTTTTGTCAAACCAGGAGGAGCTTTTAAATGATGCAAGACAAAGATAAGGTCTGCGTACCATGGAGAATTTGAGAATACCTCTTTGAAATATGGAGTCACATGCTCTCCTTGTTCATCAACTGCAGCTATAAAGTTTATATCTAAAGCATGAAAATTTGATTCAACCATCAATTTGTCCAACCCTTTACCCTTGATCAGATTGGTTGGTTTGATTTCCATATCATACTCAAGGATCACAACAATCCATTTACCTCTTCTTCCATCTAGGTTATCTTGAGTCAGAATATCTTTCACCACTGCATTGGGAACATAAGCAATGATATATGAGCGGAGGATGTATACTCTGAAATCTTTTATTGCTTTTACCAAGGAAAAAATATGTTTCTCCATGATGTTGTAGTTCAATGCAACGTCTCTCAATGATTTTCTAAAAAATGCTATGGGATGTTCATGGCCTTCACTGTTTTTTTGCAAAAGGACTGCTGCAATGGTATGCTCAGAAGCAAAATAGAATAAGTAGAAATCCTTAGTATAATCAGGACTGATTAGTACAAGATCTTGTGTCAATGCTAGTTTCACTTGATCAAAGGACTGTTTAGCTTCTGTGTTCCACTTTATTTTTGTATCTTTTTTAAGCATGCTTGTTATGTTTCTGAGGAGTTCTGCCAAATTAGGGATAGATCTTCTAAGAAAGTTTATTTTTCCTATAAAAGACTGCAATTCCTTAATATTTCTTTGGTGGTCTATCTTCTGGATGGATTCAATTCTGCTGGGGTCTATCTTGAATCCATCTTTAGAAATAATGTTCCCTAACAGTTTTCCCTCCTCTAAACCAAACAAGGTTTTCTTGGGATTGAGTGAGATTCAAAATTTCCTGCACTTTTCAAAAACTCGTTTGAGGTGTTGTAAATGTGCTTCATCTATTTTTTAATAGACAATTACATCATCCAAGTATATGACTATAAATCTCCCACGCTCATCCACAAAATCAATGTCCATTTCTCTCTGAAATGTGGCACCAACATTCATTAAACCAAAGGGCATTTTCACATACATGAAGGTGCCCCAAGGTGTATTGAACGTTGTTTTCTCTTGGTCACCAGGGTGGACAAGGACTTGGTTATAGCTAGAAAAACCATCCAATAATGAGATTCTACTAGATCCAACTACCTTTTGTAAGATATGATCCATTTTTGGCAGAGGGTAGTTGTCTTTAAGTGAGACTTTGTTGAGGTTCCTGAAATCAATGCAGAGCCTGATTTCTCCACTCTTTTTCTTGGTAGGAACTAAATTAGAAACCCATTTTGAGAACCTTAGAGGGACAATGATTTTAGCATCATACATTTTCTTAATTTCCTTTTCAATTAGGGGGCATCAACTTGGGGTTAATTCTCCTAAGTTTCTGCTCGAAAGGATTATGATATTGTTTTATAGGGATTTTGTGCTGTATGATACTGGTGTCATAAGATTTCAAATCTTCATAGCTCTAAGAAAAAACATCTACAAATTCTTTGAACAATTCAATATATTTCTGTTTTTGCTCAGGAGGTAAAGATTTGGATAATTTAATCATTTTAGGTTCCTCATCTGTTCCTATGTTACATCCCTCAACATCTTTCCCAGTAGGCTCAATTTTTGTCCTTTTTTCTACATCATTGAAATCAAACAGTTCTTCCAATGGGTCTAACCCTCTAGGCAGGATGCTATCTTTTAATTGCAAAAAATCTGAATTTTCTTCTTTTTCATTTATTTCTTCTGAATCTAGTTTATTTACAGTATCATTATCACTATCTACATCAATGTTTTCACACTCAAATTCATTTTTGGACTGCAGGAAATCATCAATCTATTCATCATTACCAAACACTTGCCAATACCTGATATTGTCCAGGACAATAGGTCTTCATTTCACCTCTACTGTGTATAGGTGATTTGGATGGAAAGGTATTTTACAAGTGGCTACCAAAGTAGCCAGTCCATCTGCAAGTATGTTTTGGCCTCCGGGGATCACCTGCAAGTCATATTCAGTAAAACATTGTAAAAAATCCAACACAACATTTCTATAAGCTCCGAGTCTAGGGTGTTTGGAAAAACACTCACCTTTTATTTGTTTAATGAAAATTTCAGAATCACCTCTTACAAAAATTCTTCTGGCACCAAGATTTTTCAATAGTTTTAGGCCAAGAAATGCTTCATACTCAACTATGTGATTGGTGGACTGGAAATTTAATTTATAAGAATGAATTTTTGAATACCTTGCTTTTGGATTATGCACCCACACTCTGGATCCAGATCCTTCTTTATTGATAGCTCCATCAAAATCTAAACTCCAGAGGGGTTCTGCTGGTTCATCAATTTCTATTGTCATTGTTTTACTTTCCTCAAGGATTGCTTTACTTTCCTCAGGGATTGCTTTACTTTCCTCAAGGTTATATACAACATCTTCCAATTGTGAAATTTGACTATCCATGTCACCATCATTATATAATATGAAGGAGTCCAAATCAGAATGAAGATAGTATAAAGGATAGTTATGTGGTTTCTCTTGACTGCTGACCATGTATTTCATCAGAGTCTCTCTGTACAATCTTCTCTATTGACCAAAAACAAGAATGGTGGCATAGGACATGTCTATCTGTAAGGTACTCTTTAACTTGGCATCCCATGATAGAGATAATAACATGCCATATTTTGGAGGAATATTTGCAACAAAAATATCCATTACCATGTGTTTGGTTGGGATTTGTGCCAAGGTAATACACAAGTCTTTGATTAGACTTATGCACTTAACTTTGCTTGAATCAAAGGAGTATAAGTCCTTGTAAGGCCTAGTGATATCAAGCCCTAATTTATCCATCATTGCCTTGGGCATAAGATTGTGAGAAGCACCATAATCTAGCATGGCATTGTGTAATGTATTATAATGAATATTTAAACTGATGTAGAAGGGAGGAACAAAACCATTGTCAATTTGTCCATCAACCTTAGGACCAAACAACAGATCTGGTTGATTATCAACAACGTTCACATTGTCTGTACCTACTCATGGTTCTATGTTCAATGCTTTGATCACTTGTGATTTGTAAGGATTATTGTTCATTAGTTCTGAAAGAGGAATAGGTATTTTCAGTTTGGCCAATTCACTTTCTAGGATAAATGTGGTAGGAGTTCTACTTTGACTTTGAAAATCTGATTTATCAACCATGCTTTTCTGTGCAGAAGTACTAGGCTGACTTGTGGATGCAACCTCAGTTTGAGCTGTTCTTGGTATATAATTAGATGTTATTTTTGAAGGGGTCTCTAAGTTTTTATTTTCAAGAACTTTCTTGGCCAGAGTATCTGAGGGTTTCTTAGTTTCAAAATATTTCTTAGTTGGGTTTTCATTATACTTTTTACTTCTTAAGTTGTATTGTCTATGGACTTCCATTATTGCATTTTTGAAGGCTTGCTGTTTTGAATCTTCCTCATCTACTTTTGTCTATGAAAGAAGAAAAAGTTCCTTTTCTTCCTGAGTGAGAAAGATGGAATCATTGTCATTAACCCCCATAAGATTTATGTGAATGTCATGTAGTCCCTCTATGGTTTCTTCCCCATCATCAACATAGTTTTTCTGAAAGGGTGGCCTGATATGCTGATCAAGACCTCTCTGTTCTCATTGTTCTCTCAGCTCTCTTTCCCTGATCTGGGGAGGATTTCTCCTGAAGTTGGGATTTCGGATTTGAGGGGCAATTTGATTCTCTCTAGGTGGGTTTTTGTCAGTGATTTCCAATTTCTCCATCATTCTCTCCATTGTTCTAACCAAAGAATATATTTTAGCATTTGTAGTGGAGGTGGAAGGTTCTTCCTTGATTGTGATTGTTGTCCCTTGACCAAGTTTTGAGGAAATCTTGGTCAGGTTTGAGCACTTGTGGACTTTGACAGGCTGGTCGAAGATGGAGCATCCAGGCGGAGCTGATATCACATATCTCACTTATTTTGAGGGATTTGTGGACCTGATAAGGGGTTATTAAGGTTTTTGTAATGGGTTATGGGATGTTGGCCCATGGGTTTACCCATGTTTAGGCCTTTTTGTAAGGAAATGTAAAAGTATAAATATATAAGAATGTATGGTAGAAGAGAGAGAGAAGTAGAAGATAGCTTGCAAGGCTAAGTGTAAGTAGTTTTGGGTTGATTTGTGCAACAACTTGTGTATGTAAGGCTCGATGCTTGATAGAGAAGTTGGCTTTGTGATATGACCTAGTTTTGGGAAGGAGGATGTGGTGCTCAGTGCACAGATCTCCTGTCCTCTGCGAAGCTTGGATCTGTGTTTGAGTGCATAGGAGCAGATGAATGTAAGAGATTTAAGAATGATAAAGAAGATAGAGTAGTTGGTGGATACATTGGGGTGAACCACATATATCTTGCATCTTTTGATGTGCTTTATGCTCTGTTGTTTATACTCTGAATCTTCTTAGTGATTTTCTTATTATGTATGTTGGATAGATCTAATGTTGCTTAGTGCTTCACATGTGGTAGGGATGAATGAATGTTAGATCTAATGTGTGTTGTGTGCTAAGTAGTTGAAGTTCTTAATCTTTTTTATTACTGCACTGATCTATCTTAGGCTTTGTTATGTGATGTTAATGAAGCTAATGAACTAATGCATATCATCTTCTAAGTGTTATTAAAGTACTTTGAGAAGTGTTATAATCACAGATTTGTGTCCTAGCTTGGTTACAGACACCTGAGTCTTGTAACCCCCCCCACCTCTACCTATCATCTTCTAAGTGTTATTAAAGTACTTTGCGAAGTGTTATAATCACAGATTTGTGTCCTAGCTTGGTTACAGACACCTGAGTCTTGTAACCCCCCCCACCTCTACCTCAGGTGAGACTTTTCCTACTTTGCAGGTGTTGCTGAAAGGGATGATAGTTAGGGTTTTGTTGGTGTGCTGTTAGAGTTGAACCCTGGGTCTTCCCCTGTGCCAACAAATGGTTCTGTTGCCGGGACCTGAAACTATGATTGCTGGGAACTGAAGTAAAGAAAAGATAAGATTTGTGCATAGATTTGCTGCTGTAGTGTGCAGTACTCTACTTGACTTGCGAAGCTGTGTGCTAAGAAAGAAACCCGATCTGAAGAAAAGATGTAATACCATGAAAGAGGTAAAGCTTTGTGCTTTGATAAGAGTAAGATAAGAGAAAGTTTTTGTTTCGAAATCATGAATTTAGGTATGTTTAATAGATTATGTTCTAGTCTGAAAGCTAGAGCATAGTTGGAAGAAAGAGTTGATCTGAATAAATTTGGTAGAGGAAAAGAATGATATGTTATTCCTATGCATAGAAAGAATTTTTGGACTAACAAATGGATGCATGAACCTAGAAAGAACTTTTGCAGATTGCAAGTCCAACACTGTGATCCTAGTACGCAGTACAAGAGAAGTTGGGGAACTTACAAGAGAAAGAGAGGATTGACACTATGTTATAACTGTAGAAGACCGAGACATATTGCTAAGGAATGCCCTGGTACAGGTCCTATTTGTCTTTGTTGTAAAATTGTTGGTCATAAAATTGAGGATTGTCCAAAGATGATTGCTAAAGTCGAATAAATGAACATGAGACAAGAAAACTATGAAGGAAGACAAGAAAATAAGAGCATGTTAGAAAATCATCAAGAGAATGAGTCAGAAAAATCTTAGAATATGTTATCACGGTTGAAAGATATGATGAATGATCGCAAGGATGTCAGTTTACCAGAGATCTTGAAGGTAAAACAATGCATAAATGCAAGAATAGGAGACTTCGACATAGACCGTGTCTTGGATGAAGAAACACAAGTGAATATTATGACATAAGAGACTTGGGAAATTTTGGGAAATCCTATTGTGATACCTTCATTGGGAAGGATAGGCTTGTTCAAGGGAAAGATGATAACCCTATGTGGAAGAGTTACTAATGTACCTGTTATTATCCATGGAACATCAACTGAACAGGAATTTGAAGTCATTAAGCTTGTTGTGAACAATTCCCTGTTCCCACTTTTTTTAGGAAATACTTGGACCGAGAAGGATTAGATCAGAAGGAAAGCATAGGAAGAAGACACAAAAAAGAAGAAGCAAGAACTTAGGGATTTCATAGCTAGAAAAATAGACCAACTAATAGAAGAATGGGAAGATAAGTCGAAGCAACAGAGGGAAAGAGAATTAGCTATCGAAGTTGAAAGAGCACAAGAAGGTTTGAAGGACCTATCCATGCAAGAAATAAGTATACCCACCTTGGAATTAATAAGAGAAGAGGTATTAACTTCGAACCCTTTGAGGGCACATCAACAATGCGAAGTGACTACACTAGGAGAAGATAAGAATAAAAATGGAAAGATGATTCTAGAAATAGTTAGAGAGACTTAGATCACAGGAAAAAAGGCAAGGAAGCTCAGTAAGAAGAAAGCCAAGTTGGAAAAGCTACAGGGAGTTACAAAGAATAAATGTAAGACTTTGTAGGAGGCAGGTTTCAAGGATTTGAACCTCGCCAAAACAACCGAATCACGCAGAATGGGACCTTGCCTTGGTGAGGCTATATGACCATTGGAGGCACCCTGACTATTAGAAAGACGCTCTAGAATGGCTAGGAAACACATTTATGGGTGGATGGACCATGTTTGGGACATTGAGACCGCACCATAACATATAGATTCACATTAATGGAAGCATGCCTACCCGTCGGAAGAATCCATTATGACGCTCACTTATTTAACCGTTGGACGCTACGCCGAGACCACTTTTTTCCACCTGTGATTATCTGAGACAAGAAAAGAAGTGATTGTGTGTCAAGCTGTGTTATCAAACCTTTCCATCCATTTTTAATCCACTTGTCCGTTCTCCTACCCTGACTTGCCTGTTTAAAATTGAGAATGCCGGGTGAACGCACTGAGTTAGAGAAGTCCGTCGAGGAGGTTCTTAATAATTTTATGTCTGATAAAGCTATGTTTGAAGGAGTATAGGTTTCGTTGACTAGGGGAATCTAGGATTCCCCTTCGACTGGATGACGTTCTAGTCGTACCAACCCCGCGGTTGAGAAGCGAAGTAATCATTGTGGAGATATGGTGAATGCGAAGCATGTCCTGTCGATCTTACTAGATTATATCCCGCCTTTGGCTGGTGCGGTTAACCACGACAACATCCCATGGGACTTCGAATAAAATTTGATCACCACATACATCCTAAAGGGAATACGCGTGGTCAGGAGCTAGTTGGGAAAGATCCCATTACTGAAGAACAATGAATTCAACCTTGGAGATAGAAAGAAATATGCAATGCTCACACCCCATAAATACTTGATGAAGACCACTGGGAAGAAGCCTCACCTGGTATCCCAGCCATAGATTAAGGAGCTGGCACAATCCACTATACTCAATGTGATGAAGATTCCCCATTTTTGGCCGACACCAGAAGGTTAATGCTTGCGTTAAAATCCTCTTGGCATGTTACCATGGTGGATACTTGTGGCTCAACCGACGGATTACTGTGGATCCGACGCTGATCCACATAATTACAGTATTGAGCATGTAGGGACTCGACCCTTAGCAGTTTTACCCAGGGAATACCTCAGATCGCTCCCTGGCCCAACGCATCAAAGAAGCATATGGTGAAGTTCAAAAAGGAAAGTGAGGCTACAAGGTATCCTCTATCCAGGATGGTGTAGTGCACCTCTCTTTCCAACTCATAGCTGGAAATATTGTAAGAAATAATTTCCCCACACAGGTCACTGGGTTCGTGGTGGACCTCGTAGGAAAGTTGATGGAGGGGATGCAAATGAATTGGGTGAGTTACCTCATCAATGAGCTCAATAAATAATATCATGAAGATTAGTACCAGGGATACGAGTTTCACTTTAGCTGGTTTCTCCTATTGATTGCATTTGTCTCTTGGAAAATGCTGGAAGGAGCCACCTTCCTGGAGATCGAACCATCAGAGCCATTTTCCACTAGGTTCTCTACCTTGTGGTACACCAATAATATGTCAAAGAAATGATAGTCAAATATTGTGTTCCATGCCTATTATCAACAAATCAAGGTTTCCATTGAATTCTTTACACACATGACGCCATGCACCTTGCACCAGTACCGACCTTTTGCGAAGTTCTGCGCAGATCGACATTTTATATATATCACTGTGCACAAATATGAGAGAAAGGAAGAGTTGAAATAATATTACAAGCTAATAGATGAAAACATGGAGAATATAATTAAGGAGTGGCCAGAGGAGTTCCTTATACCGATCGATGATGAAAAACTCTCTGAACCCGACATCATAGGAAGCCCCTGTTGGCAAATATTTAACAGACAATGGATGGAAAATGGCAAATATTTAACAAGACAGCGAATGCTTGTCATTGATGGCAAGTACAACAGTGAAGATGGCATGAGTACAAAAAGTTTGTAATCGATAGACAAACAGAAGATAAGTTCAGAGAGGTCAAATGATCGAAGGTGAATGATCGAAGGCAGCGAATGATCGAAGGAAACACAACATTGATTGAGTAATCGAAGAATCTCTGATCATTGAAGAGGAGGACAGATCTCAGCTGTCAGATCCAAGCACAGGATCTGACCATCATTGGATCAAGAAGAACCCGCACGTCCTTTAAGGTACAAGGAGAAGCGGGCGTAATCGCGATATGCGAAATCGTGAATTAATCTGAGTCGTCAGATCAAGGTTGAAACTGAACCGTTGATTCCAGTCCATGTCGAGGTTTTGAGGATCGCGTGTTGGAGATGTCAAAGAAATAATGCAACAGGAATCCCGATTTCGTGATATGAAATATCGCGATTCAATCGTAGCTGTTGAGTCAAGATCATATCTGGACCGTTGATCCAACTCCTTATCGGAGTTTCGTGAATCACAACATCAAGAGGAAAAGAAACAAATGCAGCAAGAATTCTGAAATCGCGATTCAATCGCAGTCGTCAAGTGAAGACTAGACCTAGACCGTTGATCTAACCTCATATCAGAGTTTCGCGAATCACGATATGGAGAGGTAAAAGAAACAATGCAACATGGTTTATGAATTTGCGATATGTGAAATCGCGATGTAATTGCAACCGTCAGATCAAGATGTGATCTGGACCGTTGATTCGACTTCTTTATGGAGTGTCGAGGATCAGGAATTTGAAGTGACAAAAACACCAAACGTCTAGAGTGTCGAAATTGCGATGAGTGAAATCCCAACTTAATCTAAACTGGCAGATCTATATATGATCTGGATCATTGATCCGACTGCTTTACGAAATTTCATGGATCGGGATTTGGAATTGACAAGAACATTGAACATCAGGCATGGTGAATTCACGATATGCGAAATCACGAAATGATCTGAACTGTCAGATCAAGCATTGATCGGAGGGTTACTGTTCTCTCTCATAGTTAACTCCTCAGTTTTGAATCCGTTAGGAAAACAAAATCATGATTTCCGATTAGTTGGCGTTTTAGTTGCTCAGACATGTGTCTTCTTTTTGCTTAAGGAGATGGGAAGTTGAACCGTCGTGGGCAGGTGTATAAAAGAAAATGAGACAGACTGTATGATGTTGGCTGTTTCAGATTGAAAATGAACGAAACAATAACAAAGGGAAAATGAGAGGATGCGTAGCATGAGATTTAGAAAATGTGCAGAGTGAGATGAAACGTAGAGCAGAAGCAGAGCAGAATGACAGAAAGAGCAAAAGCAGAGCAGAATGACAGAAAGAGAAGAAGCAGAGCAGAATGACAGAAAGAGAAAAAGAAGAGTAGAATGACAGACCAAGTTGAAGAAGAGAAGAATGAGAGAATGATTTGATGCAGAGCATACCTAATGAACAGACAGAGGAAGAGAAGAGCAACAGAACAGTGTGTAGAAGACCAAATTTACATAACAAAGAAAGATTGGTAAAAACCGATTTATCTGTAAAGTTGATTGTTTATTTAGCCATTCATATCTAGGGAGGTTGGGAGGTGCTTGGGAGGACTGTTTTCCTCAGAGGTTCAAGTGGGAGCTTGAAAAAAGGAATTTGTAGCTTCCATCTAGTTACAGCCAGAGAAACCAAGGTGGCAGGGTGGTGCAAGGGAGAACAAGTGTTCTCTGTTATACAGGTTGGAGCCTGTGTAACTGGAAATTGGTGCTTCCATCCAGTTGGTGCTGGAAC
>JZKD02S1674235.1:390365-403880 GCA_000966675.3 Picea glauca | reverse complement strand
GGGTATGAAACTTTCTTTTAGGTAGTTCTCTGATATTTATTCTCTGCAATTCCACAGGTCTGATCAAAATTGGATGTGCCAAGTGGAATTTACAGTAACTTCCTCACAACTTGCCTATTTTGGTCCTTTCCAGGATATCTCACTTGTATAGAATGCCCCACACAAAATAATTGATATCAAATTCTAAAACTCGCACCCAAAATACTACATACTGTCCACGATCCAATGCAGCTAGTCCCACTCAATTTGGATACTATAGCAAGAAGTTATGATTGTTTTACTTGGAACACCTTCTTGAGACTAGTCAATAGGACTAGTCAGATACCCTATCTTACACAAGGTGTATCTACAAATTTAAGATGACCCAGAAGCTGAAATTTTTACCACAAATACCTTACTAATTTCTGTAAATGGCCTCCAAAGTTCAGGGTCTGAAACATTACAAAATTTTTTTTATAGAAAAAATTCCGCAATGACTCATTTCAGGATGATTCCATAACCCTATATTGTACATGTTGTATCTCCAAAAGTATAAGGCCTCAGAATATTAATTTTAAACCCAACGTACCTTGATCTGTCTACTAAATACCCTCCAAGCGGTTCCTTCTGAAACGTTGTAGAAAAAAAGTTATAGAGAAAATTCCACGGTGTCTCAGATGTAGTAGAGAAACCCCAAGACCTTGAGCTCTGATACCATATGTTAAGAACCAAACATCAATACAGCAGAAACAATGAAGACTTGCGAAATCATGAAAAGATCCTGACCATCAATACACCAAAAGACGTGGACCATTGATCTAAGCTCCATTTCAGAGTTTCACCTATCACGACTTGGAGTGACAGGAACCTCCATCGAAGGAATCGCGGGATGCGAATTCACGATGAGATCTGGACCATAGATTCATCGAGATTGTGGACCATTGATCTAAGCTCCATTTCAGAGTTTCACCTATCACAACTTGGAGTGACAAGAACCTCCATCGAAGGAATCGTGAGATGCGAATTTACGATGAGATCTAGACCATAGATTCATTGAGATCATGGACCATTGATCCCATGCCATTTCAGAGTTTCATGAATCGTGACTTGGAGAGGCAAGAAACATAATCACTGAAATCATGATATGTGAAATCACAATTTGATCGCAGCCGTCAGATCAAGATGTGATCTGGACCGTTGATCCGACTCCTTTTTGGAGTTTCATGAATTGCGACTTGGAGAGGCAAGAAACATAACCACAAGAACACTGAAAACACGATATGATTTGAGCCATTGAATTAATATCAGATCTGGATCGTCGAATCATAGGAAAAGTCGCTGACTTGGAGTCAATGGAGCATGGTGTGGAAACTTGTGAGATGCGAGATCACGATAAGATCTGGACTGTCGGATCTATGGAGATTTCAACCGTCGATCAGACTCGATGAAGTTTATAAACTTGTGAAATATGAAGCGCCTTTTGGCACAGCCTATGGTGACCTCCGGTGGTCACGAGAAGGGAAGGAGTCAGTTCAGATAAGCTCCATTTCAGAGTTTCGGGGATTGTGACTTGGAGAGTCGAGATGCCTCATCTCCAGATTCACAAAATGTGAATTCACAAAAATCACTTTATGCATAAGCACTTGTTCATGGCCATGGTCATATAGAGGAAGGAGCTAGCGCATAAAATCTTTGTATCAGAGTTTTGGAGATCACGATATGAAGTGTCAAGACACTTGGCCACAGGAATGCCGAAATGCTGAAACTCGATTTAAAGGAAATATTAATAAAGTTCATTCAACGGTGCAGATAAAATTGAATATGATCGGAGGGCTACTATTCTCTCTCACAGTTATTTCATCAGTTACGAATCAATTAACAAAATTGATTCATGATTCCTGATCGGTTGGATTTTCAGTTGCTTAGACGGTTTTTCTTTTGGCTAAGAAGATGCGAAGTGTAACTGCTGTGGGTGTGGTGCATAAAAATAAAAAAATATAGACTGTGCGTGGTTGGTTGATCTGGATGAAAAATGAATTAAACTGTAAGAAAGGGAAAATCACAGGATGCGCAGTGTGAGACTGAAAACATGCATAGTGTGAGATAAAACTCAGAGAAGAGTAACGGATGAGGAAAAGACTTGAAGCAGAGAAGAATGGAAGAACAAGTTGAAGTAGAGCAGAATTGCAGAACAGACGAAGGAAGAGAAGAATTGCAGAACAGTTAGAAGAAGACCAAATTTACAGAACAAAGAAGAAGTGGTAAGAATCGATTTATCTGTGTAGTTGGTTGTTTAATTATTCATTTATATTCTAGGGTGGTTGGGAGGTGCTAGGGAGGATTGTTGTCCTCAGAGGTTCAAGTGTGAGCTTGAACATAGGGAGCTGTAGCTTCCATCTGGTTTCAGCCAGAGAAACTTGGGTGGCAGGGTGGTGCAAGGGAGAACAAGTGTTCTCTGTTATACAGGTTGGAGCCTGTGTAACTGGAAGTTGGTGCTTCCATCCAGTTGGTGCTGGAACATTAGGGGAGTTGGTGCTTCCTTCTAGTGGGTGCTAGAGAAGAAAGAGAGTCGGTGCTCTCAAAAAAGTTGCATCTTGTAAAACAGAGGTAGCAACCTCACATTGAGTTGGTGCTCAATTATAGATGATGTACAGAACTTAAAAG
Source organism: Picea glauca (assembly GCA_000966675.3). Taxonomy (NCBI): domain Eukaryota; kingdom Viridiplantae; phylum Streptophyta; class Pinopsida; order Pinales; family Pinaceae; genus Picea; species Picea glauca. The sequence continues at coordinate 401,237 of JZKD02S1674235.1, read as the reverse complement.
ACTACCTATCATTTCGAAGAAGAAGAGGTTTTCTCCCTTTATGGGTTTCCTCGTGAAAATTTGTCTCTGTGTATACCTTATGTGTGACTGATGCTCATTAATTTTATTGTCCATATGATGTATAATGTTGATGATCACTTGAAGAAAGATTAAGAATGTATTAATAGACTTAAAATTGTTTAAGCATAATAACAATTGATTCACACCCCCCCCCCTCTCAGTTGTCTTAGTAATTTCAACAGGGTGAGATAATGAGAATGATAGATCTATTAGAATTAAATGGGATGAAAAAGACAGAATAGGTGATAAAGTCAACCAAGCAAAGAAGCAGTTAAGAATTCCTTTACTTAATATAAAAGGAATAACATGTAGATCACCAAAGACTAGAAACAGAGTGCAAGAGACAAATTCTATTCATTAACTTCATTTTAATGATTAGAAACTAAAAACATGATTGTAGAGAGATATAAACATTTAACAGAGAAAGATAAACATCACCAATGTTCAAACACAAGAATCCTATGAATAACCTTTTTATTATTGGTCAATCCTTTTGAAAGATTACACAAATATCTCCTTGGGTTTAAAAATCAACCCTCAATACTTCAAAGTGAGAAGTATTTATACAATAGTTACATATGATCCCGCCTTTAATGACTAGGATATTGTGGAGGGAAAATCTAACTAACTAGATTACAAATTACAAAATAACAGGAATGTTGCTAATCTATTCGAATCATTGGTGTTGATTCTGGGGGAAGTAGTTGGTGGTTCATCACTTTGATTTTACTATCTTCTTCATGCTGACTCAGAAATCCACCTCACCTTTACTCAAGTAAAGAACATAGGTATTCCTATCTCTTTTGACTAGGGATGGAAACCTTGAGTAACTTTCTGTATATTTCGTCCATCTTAGTGCACTTGGAAAAAGTAGGCTTGTAATAAAAATATACTTTATCTTGTGTTGGATGATCAGGTCCAACTGGAAATTTTCTAAGAAAGCCTTGCTAGTAATTCTTCCTTGTATACCTGCAAATTTAGAACCATCCTTTGCCATTGTGACGATCTTCTGCTTGTAGTCTGACATTGTGATGAGCTTGTCATTAATCACAAGTAGTCTAGGGAGTACCTTCTTGTGTAGTCTTTCAACCTTGCTGAAAATTCTCTGCACTCCAATGTCCATCATCTGAGCTTTATCCTCTATTTGCAGCATCAATCCTTTCTTGGTCAAAACCTTCTTGATATCAAGGATGGTCAATGTCCTGTCTTCAATTTCCAATCTCTCTAACTCCTCTTTGGTCTTGGAGTTTAGGAACCTGATGAGCTCAGTGGCCTCTGTAGTCTTCTCCCCTAATTCTTCCCTTATATTTTCATTTGCTTGTCTGGCCTTCTATACTAGTTCATGTTTTTCAAAAACAATCTATATGAATGACCATATATTTTCCATTGACTTGCTGATGTGCATCCAGATGTTTTCCTTGGCCTTAGATAATGTTCTAGACATGACAGCCTGCTTCTACAGCTTTTGTATTTCTTGACCGCGTCTTTGTGATTTACGCATCTATGTATTATAGCTAGCCTGGAACATGGACTTCAACTTCTGGAGATTTTTTACCTCTTCTTGAAATATTTTGATTTCTTCCCCTTTAAGGGTCATGTCCTCCATTGAATTCACCAACTTCTCAGAAACATCTGGAACTTTCACTGCAATGGATGATGGAATCTATGTTGTTGTGGCTGCTGCTGTACTAACTCCTGTGAGAGGAACTACATCCAGTGGGATAAAAATCATCTGCATGCTCTATTATTTCTCTTTAACCAACTTGTCTAACTCAACCTCCATCTCCTGTATTTGTGCATTCTGCTCCATTATTAGTTTCAACATATCCTCCTTGTGGCCTTCACTTTCATCCATTTCCTTTGCTTGTGAATCTTCAGTGGCTGGAAGTTTGAATTGTTTCCTCAGAGATGTTATTTCAGTGTTTTTCTTCTTCAGTAGTTCCTTGACTGACTTGACATTAGATGGGTCATAACCGATCTTCAGTACCAACTCCTCTAGGGATTTGATATTATTATATTTGGCCAGAGAGAATATCTTTTCCAACTTCAACTGAGATTGGACATTTTTTAAATACACCTGCAATTTTGTAGTAGTCAATGATGTATTTTTCAAGGTGGAGAAGATCATCTCCCTTTTTTTCCTATGCATGTCCATTTGATCTATTGGATGAACCTCTTTCACATAAAACTTCAATGATTATTTCTTGTAATCATAAGCTGTCCTGGGATGAGGAACCTGTGCCTATAAGAATGACATATGCATCCTTCCCTTCTCTGTGTCAAATGCATACAGTAATGTGTGTTGATTTGTGGATGTCTTCTTCCAGAATTGAGCAATTGTGCTGCTTTTTAGAAGTTCATTCTTTTGCTTGATCATCTTGTATTTGTCAAAAATGCTTGATCCCATTGGCTCTTGTGAGGAGTCAGTTGGCAGTGTAGTGTCTTATTGATTTTTAGATGAGGATGTGGACACTATGTGTTGGCTTCCTGAGAAAATTGATGAATGTGGTCCCTCCATAACTATTGTGGATTGAGTTTCTCCTTCTCTAAACCTATCTGGTGTGTGGCTAGTCTTGGCCCTCTTCCTGTAAATGTGGAAATATTCAATTGACACCTATGTGACTGAGGGTGAAAGCTCTTTCCTAGATATTTTTTTTGTTTTCACCTGAGGAGTGCTAGTATGAGAGGTAGTGACAATGGGGGATTCTTCTTCAGTTTCCACCAATGTGTTTTCCTACTAGTATGTTTGATTCATAAACTTTTATATCTTAGGTTTTGGCACATGAGCATAAGGAGAAGTATTATGTTATTGTCTGTTCTCTGATATGATGCCAAAGGGGTCATAATTACATGGGAAACTAAGACTGAAATTAATTTCTTTCAATAGATTGTTGGCCTCTTCTCCTGCAACTCCTTTGTTGCATATGAAAGAACCAATTTGGCTCTTGATACTGAGTTGTTGCTTATTTTTGAGTGATACAAAGTGGATATCATCAGAGTTTATAATCTTCTTTATGTATTCTAAAGTAAACATCCTGACAGGGAGGTACTTAGGCAGTTTGTATGGTGGCAGTTCACACCCATAAACTCTGATCTCAGTATAGTTATGGTAGAGATACCAGTCCCCTGTTTTGGATAAGTATGATAGGTGAATAATTCTATGGACCTCCTCATTTATACTTGGTTCCATTCTACTGCTGAGCATACAGACCACTAGATGGTAAAACTGATCGATGAAATGTTTGAAGCTGAAATCAGTTGAATTCTTCCTCACTAGTGATGTCCAAGAGGTTACTAATTGAGGATTTCCATCCTGATCCAATTTTTGGAGGGGAAAGGAGAATTTGTCTACCTGGAAGAAAAGAAACAGGTACACCATTACCGAGGAGTACCTGAACATTCCCTCTATGGAGAACTTGAAGAGCTGTTTATGCATGTTGTCGGCCAGAAACTGACTGTAATCAAACTAGACAGTAACTTTCTCCTCTGTGGAAAAAATGGACGGAAAACCTAGGATGGGTTCATCTACCCATTCATCAGAAAAATATCCTAATAGGATATAAAGGGTGGAAATGATTTGGTTATCTCTAACTGAGAAAATGGAAGATGGATAGGGAGTATTTTTCTTGGGTAACTACGCATCTTTTGGCAGGAAGATTTCAAATATTTGGGCTCTTTGAGGGAAAGACAATTTCTGATAGAGGTTGTTCAATATTTCAATGGAGAAAGGGCTGGAAAAATTGGTTCTAGGGATTTGTAGCGTTTGGTTTATTGATTCAGGGGTGATGGTGAGCATATTTTCACCAGATGAAGACATGATGGCCCTTTGGTTGGGAAGGTAATGGGATTGACATTTCAGGGAGAACTCAGGGAAGTGATAGGTCTGGGGAAACATATACAATGGCAGATTAGACTCCCAAAGTCTGATCTCGTCACTCTGGTATAAGAAAGTATCTTTTAGCCAGAAGTGTAATTCGAAGAAATCGAATTCACACTTCGGATATGCAACTTGGTAATATTTTTTGGCTAGGGGGGCATGATCCAGGTCTATGGGAGGAGGATTAAACTAGTTTTCTTCTATTTCAACAGATTTGGATTTGGGTGCAATGATTAATCAAAGATTTGAAGAGGGAAAAGAGTATTGTCTGTAATTACCCAACTTAATGGTGCTTGTCAACGGTGTACCTGGTGGAAGTTATATTGAAAATAGGGAATGTTGTTGTGTCAATTGTGTCTAGATCAATGAACAGTGCATTAATGATGAAGGAATAGAGTTAAGCGTTGCAGAGGAGTGTCTGTTATGGAGCAGGTAATGATTGGATGAGTAACAATCATAGGGGACGATATTGATTGGCCAATGGGTATATGGGTGTGACATGGATGGCATTAATTGGCCAACGAGTAGATGTGAGTGTGACATGTGACAGGGTAGTAGGGTACGGTGGCAGAGTGAGGTGGGCGACATTCGATTAGTGGTTAGGCGGTTTCCCCGGAGGGGGGATAGGTGGTAAGCATGATTGAGTCCGGGGGGGGGGGGCGTACGGTAAGGACCAGGAGTTGACATGTTGTTAGCGTCCCGCGCCGGGAAACTCCCTCCACCCCACCCACCACCCCCCACCCAACGCTAAAGGCAAAAAGGTCCCGGGGTGGGGTCCAATATCCATTGTTGGTCATTGATCTGAGCGCGACTTGATCAATCACTGAGAACTGTGCACCCTTTAGCCACAAAGCGCCAAAAGGTCAAATCCTAATAGGACTTAGGATAAAAACCATATTGTGGGTAGCGCTAGCTCCCCTTTCTTTATTTTTTCACCAAGGGGTCAAAAACACATCAAATTAACTCAAATAAAAGGCATTTAATCAACCCTTTGCAAATTTTTATTGAAATAAATAATGCTAACCTAGCTCCTAATATAATTACCTAACGCATTAACATAGCTTAAACTATTGGGTCAATAATTACTCTAACCTAAGATATTTGGCCAAGATTAGACTGTTTGGCCAAACTTATTCACTAACCTATCTAATTTGGCCAAGATTACACTATTTGGCCAAATTTATTCACTAAACTATCAACATAAATTTAAAGGTTTGATCATGGTTAGATAGTATGAATCAAACCAAGTTTATTTCACGGGGTTTTATCTTTTTATCTTTTTTCTATTTTTATACTCTCTTTTGATTTTTTATATTTTTTATTCTTTCTTTCTTTTCTTTTTCTTTTTCTTTTTTCTTTTCTTTTTGTAAATCATTTGCAGAATAAAATATTATTTACAATACAATACAACTAGAGGAAGATATTCTAATCACCAGATGATCCTATGAAATATAGGGTTATAACAACAAGTATGATGATACCAGAAAATGAAGGGAAGATAATGTAATTGTCTTCGGGTGTAGATCAGTGTGTGGGAGAAGTGGACTGTGTTAAGAGAAGCACTAAGGTTTTGAGGTTTGAAGACATCAAAACGTGAAAGGAAGACAAATTAGAAGGTTACTTACTTCAAGTAGGTAGAGTGGTGCAAGGGAGAGGATTGGAGTCCTCATATTCTTAACAGGTTGGTGCCTGGAAAAAAATATTTTTGATTTGGTGCTAAGTCAAGGAGATTGGTGTCTCCATCAGGTTGGTGCTTGCAAGCATTGTAACAGTAGGTTGGTGCTTACAAGATTAAATATTTTTTTTTTTTTGGTTTTCTCCTTTTTTTGGGTTTCCACATAAAATATCTTTCTATTGTGCCTTTGTGTTGACCTTTGTTGATATGGCCAATTCAATGCATTGTTTATGATTGATTTTGTAATAAATAATTAAAGTGATAAAAATAAAAGTGGTCAAAATATATTGAATATTGATTCACCCCCCCCTTCTCAGTATTGGTGTATATTCCAACAATTGGTTTCAAAGTGGGTTCCTTCAGGAACAATCTAACCACTTGAAGGTGAATCCTTGCAACTCAAATGGATGAACAATAATTTTTTTCCACAAACAAATCCCCAATATTAGATGGGTCTGATTATGTTTTCTGGAAGATAAGAGTGCAAACCTATTTTATGTCACTTGGGTATGATGTTTGGAGTGCAGTTGAGAATGAGTACACGGCTCCGAAAACTCCACCAGTAGATACAGATGGAAAGAAGCTCAAATCAAGTAAATACAAAGGTAAACTTCCATTTATGTGTTTTAATTATGGACAAATATGACACTTTGTTGTTAAATTCCCTCATAAGAATAAAAATAATGAAGAATATTCCAGCCTCAAAGGATACAATAAGGAAAATATTGAAAAGAAAAGAAAATACTTCAGACAAAAGAATAATCTATACACCAATGAAGACAACAACTCCTCATATGACAGTGACAATGACACATAATAAATTCTCTGTATGGGCCTAGAAACAAAGACAAATGTAATAGAAAATGAAGACATAGATTCAACAAAAGAAGACAATCCTTAAATTGATGGAGAAGTAAATCTTGAAACATAATTCATTAGTTCCTTAGAAGAAATAGATAGACTCAAATAAAAGAATAGAAAGCAGAAAGAGGAATTGCAAAAATACAAAGAGGAGGAAAATGATCTTCAAGAAGTAGGGAAGACAATAATTATTCTAAAGGGTCAAGTAGAAGAAGAAAAAAGAGTTGTAGAAGTCTTAAAATCCCAACTAAAAGAAAATGTTGATATATGCAATAGTTTGGAATATAAACTAGTCTATCTAACATAGGAATTGGAAAGATCACACACCGACATAAAATATGAAAATATCTCTACAACCTTAAACAAAATCCTAAATCGTCAAAGATCACCATTTGACAAGATTGGTCTTGACTACAATGAAAAGAAGGAAATTGTGCATAAAGAATCCTCAACCTCTTCAAAATAGTCAAGTGAATAAAGGACCGAGAGATAGTATTAAAAAATACTACCAAGATAGAAAACAATAGGAAGGAAGATCAATACATTCCACATAAGACAAACCTTACTTATAGGGAAAGAATCATGAATACTCTCCCATCGAGATGGAATCACACAATCAAGAACCAAAATTATTTTTTTGGCTATTGTTATTCTTGCAATGGTTTTGGTCATAAAGTAATAGATTGCAGAAAAAATGTAAGAGATGGTTATACAAGGAACAACAACAGAGATACCCATGGATTCTCAAAAATAAATTACATTTCATTTTCTCCTTTGATGAGCTATAACATCATATGTTATAATTGCAATAATGTTGTGCATATGGAAAAATTCTACATAAGTGATTTCATAAATCAGAGAGAGGAATCCTCGACAATCATGGAAAGAAATCATGAACACAGGGAACAAAATAAGAAAAATCCATGTTTGTTCAAGTTGCACTTAGTGCACAAAACAATAAGGATAAGTGGGTCATTAACAATAGGTTCTCTAGTCACATGACAAGATATAGATCAAAGTTTATCACCTTGAATAAGAATGAAGGAAATGTCACCTTTGGAGACAATGACAACTCAAAGATAGTTGGAAAATGCACTCTCAGTATTGACAATGGAAAAGCTAAAGTGGAAAAGGTTCTGTGCATTGAAAATTTGAAACATAATATTCTTAGTGTAAGTCATATGCCTGACCAATGAAACAATTTTAATTTTAACTCTCGAGAATGTGAGATCATAAAAAAATTCAGGCAAGTTGGTTGTGAAAGCAATTGAAATTCCAAACAATGTGTATTTTCTTGATGAAATCAATGGACAAAAATGTTTTATAGGGAAAACAAATGAAAGTTGGTTGTGGCATAAAAGAATGGGCCATGTGAACTTTGACAACTTGGTAAATATCAATATCAAACAAGCAGTAAGAGATATGCCAAAGATAAAAAAAACCTCAAGCACTAGAAGCATGGAAAAAACCCAAGGGTGAGCTTCAAGACAAAGGAATGTGCAACCTTGAAGCCATTGGAACTTGTACATAATATCTCTGTGTACCAACAAGAACTAAGATCTTTCAAGGATAAAGCTACTTCATGTTTCTCATTGATGACTATACAAGAATGACTTGGGTTACTTTTCTCAAAACTAAATTCAATGCATTTGAAAATTTTAAATCATTCAAAGATTTAGTTGAGAATGAGACACATCTGAGGATCAAATTATTAAGGTTGGATAATGGAGGTGAATTAACTTCTCACTGAGTTTGAATAATTCTTTGAAACACGTGGAATAAAAAGATAGTATGCAACTAGGATAATTCCTCAAAAAAATGGAGTAGTTGAAAGGAAAAACAAGCATGTCCAAGAAATTGCTAGAATAATGTTAAATGAAGCAAGATTATTAGAATTTTTTTGGAGAGAAGAAATTTATATCGCTTTATACATTTTAAACAAAGGACAAATCAAGGTCAACAATGAAAAGACAACCTATTAATTATGGAAAGATTGACCAACATCTGTCAAACACTTTAAATTATTTGGAAACAAGTGCTACATTAAACGAGATGATGAGGATTTAGGAAAGTTTGAATCAAGGGAAGATGAAGGAATTTTTCTAGAGTATTCATCAAGAAGAAAATCCTATAGATGTTACAACAAAAGGCTGTAGAATATTGTTGAAAGTATTAATGTCAGAATAGATGAAGAGATACCACACAAGAACCAACTCGAAGCATAGGAAATGGATTGTAGCAAAGAAGAAGAAGAAGAAGAGGAATAATAATAATAATAAGAATAAGAAAATGAAGAAGAATAATAAGAAACAAAACACCAAAATACTCAAACACCATCATGGTTTGTACAGAAAAATCATCTATAAAACTTAATTATTGGTGATAAAAATGCTAAGACTCAGGCTAGGAGAAAACTGGAAAACAATTATGAGAAGATGAATCTCTCTTTAATATACACAATAGAACCTAAGTGCTTTGTAGAATCTAGTAATGATCAACATTGGGTGAATGTTATGGAAGAAGAGTTAAACCAAATTGAGAAAAATCAGAAATGGGAACTTTCCCCAAGACCCAAGGATTAAAATGTGATTGTTACGAAGCAGGTATTCAGAAACAAGTTGAATGAAGATGGAAAAGAAGAAAGAAACAAGGACATATTAGTTTGTAAGGGGTATTCTCAAGTGGAAGGTATTGAATTTGATGAAACCTTTGCACCTATTGCAAGACTTGAAGCCATTAGAATATTTTTGGCATTTGCAAGCTTCAATAAATTTAAGGTGTATTAGATGCATTTCAAGTCAACATTCCTGAATGGAGATTTAGAGGAAGAAGTGTACATTGAACAACTTGAAGGATTCTTATTGTCAGGAGATGAATATTATGTTTGCATATTGAAGAAATCACTTTATGGATTAAAGCAAGCTCCCAAAGCATGGTATTCAAGACTTGACAAGTACTTGCAACAACAAGGATTCAAAAGAGGAACAACATGTAACAATATTTACATAAAAATAGATAATACAAAGATGTTAATTATTGTAGTTTATGTGGATTATATCATTTTTGGAGGTAATGATGATAGAATGAGCCAAAATTTTGCAGAATAAATGAAAAAAGAATTTGAGATGTCCATGCTTGGAGAACTGTCATTCTTTTTTGGATTGTAGAATACTCAAACCAACAAAGGAATATTCATTTTTCAGACAAAATATATCAATGAGATGTTGAAGAAGATTAGAATGGAAGATTGTAAACATGTTAGCACACCCATGGTCACTGGTTGTAAGCTAAGTAAATAATATGAATCAAAGGAATCAAATCAAACCCTATATAGATTAATGATAGGCATTGATCTGAAAATACCAAACGCGTTTTGATACCAATTTGATCTGAAATATAATCAAACTCTTATACCAATTCAACCCAAAAATCCTTAGATGTCAATCAGTTTATAAATACACATAAACATTCGACCAAATTTAGGAAATTGAAGATCGACTTGACTATTTGCAAAATATCATGTGAATGTCTTACTTATCCATAAACTTCAATAACTGATAAATATAACTTGCTGAAATAATGAATGCCAAAATAGAGAGAAATAGACCTCTCTTATTAATGCTCAATTTCCAAATTACAATAAAATGGTATTTACAAATGTCAAATTATGAAAACACCCTTCAAGTCATCTACTCGAACCCAAAAATTGAGGTCACCATTAAAATCCTCACGACGTTTTGAGAAGAATGAGTATAAGCTCGACTATATTCTGAACAGGTACCCGAAAATCCCTTTTTGAATGTATAATGAGACTATGGGTCTCATATATATCAAACTGAGATAAGAATTTCATAAACAACACTTTTACACACCACCACCATATTCCTCTCGAAATTCTGAGAAAAATGAGTATAAACATCCTATACCTTTCTCCAATAATTCTATGGCACATAAAATGAGGAAAATCTAGCATATGAACACCTATTGCACACAAATCGAGACAAATATGAATTTGGAACAAACTCCTATGAAAAATGCTACAATTTGGCACAAAAACCCATTTCTTTCTTTGGTCCATAGCTAGGTTTAAATAGAGGCTAAAATCTGTTGGTTGTGGAGCCTGATTATCTTCTAGATTTATAGGTCTTTTACTTTCAGCAGTGTTTATACCCCATGAAGTATTTACACCCTAGAAGTATGTACACTCTTCCATGTGGGGGAGTGCAGAGGGGGGGTACCCCCTCTGCGGGGTTCGGGGGGCCTATCCCCTCGGCTGGGGGGTTTGGGGGCGAAGCCCCTGAAGCAAAAATTGCCTTGTAAAAGTATATTGTAATTTCATTGTAAATCTAGACCGTTCATTATAAGGTCGCAGATCTAATGGTAGAGATTATGTTAGGGT
>JZKD02S1674235.1:374154-387396 GCA_000966675.3 Picea glauca | reverse complement strand
CTTTTCTATAGGGATATGTTGATTCAGATATGACAGGTGATAAAGACAGCAGGAGGAGCACCACATGGTATGTTTTTACTATAGGTGGAACAACAATAAGTTGGATTTCAAAACTGTAAAAGGTTGTTGCACTTTCAACAACAGAGGCAGAGTATGTTGCTGCGACAAAGGATAGTAAAGAGATGATTTGGTTACAAAGGTTTATGGAGGAATTGGGAAAGAAGCAGGAGAACAACAAGTTGTACTGTGATAGTCAGAGTTCCATTCACCTTGCAAAGAACTCAACCTTCCATTCAAAGACTAAGAATATACAGTTGAGTTACCACTTCATACGATTCGCCTTGGAAGATGGACAATTGTAGATGGAAAAGATACACACTAGCCAGAATCCTGCAGACATGTTAACAAAGGGAGTAACCAGGGAGAAACTGAGTTGTTGCTCAGTTTCAGTTGGTATTCAAGAATGAAGATGAAAATGAGAAATTTGCCAAGTCCAAGAAGGTTCAGAGTCCAACATATAGAACAGCGGTGGATTTGTTGAGATCAATCTCCAAGTGGGAGATTGTTGGTTTTGGAGCCTGATTATCTTCCTGATTTATAGGTCTTTTAATTTCAGCTGTGTTTATACCCCATGAAGTATTTACACCCCAGAAGTATGTACACTCTTCCACGCGGGGGAGTGCAGAGGGGGGGTACCCCCTATGCGGGGTTCGGGGGGCCTATCCCCTCAGCTGGGGGGTCTGGGGGCAAGCGGGCCCCCAGGGAGGGTTCGGGGGAGAAGCCCTCGAAGAAAAAATTGCCTTGTAAAAGTATATTGTAATTTCATTGTAAATCTAGACCGTTCATTATAAGTTCGTAGATCTAATGGTAGAGATTATTTTAGGGTTTTTTTCCCTAGAAGGAAACCCTATTTTATAAGGGAAATGTATCACGGCTATGGATGGTGGTGAATATTGTATTCTGAGAGAGGAGACTGTGAGAGAAAGAAGAGGAAGTTACAGTGGGTTTTACTGTAGGTTGTATCCCTTCATTTGCTGGATAATAATAAAGGAAGGACCTGGCAATTTCTCTGGTGGATGTAGCCCACACTGGGTGAACCACGTAAATCCGTGTCTCTCTTGTATTGTGTGTCTTCTGTGATTTGTTTCTGCATTTTTTTTATTTTATTGCTCTGCGGTCCTATTTTTCTAACAAAATCGGCCTAATCGAGCCCCTTTATTCTTGCACTGCATTGAATTAATATTAAATAATATGTGTTTGTTTATTTTAACAAACCAACCATATGGAAAAATGGTAGGAGGCATAAATTTAAGACTATGGAATATTCTTGTATTCCATGGGGGGTCGAGGGTTCTATTCACTTTGATCCCCTAACAAATTTTATTCTCCCTTAGCCAAATTTGGCAAATTAGAGAGTGCCACATGGCACTCTCTGATTGATCCACTAGTCTGCCTGCATCAACACCCTGCCATGTCACTGCCTAGTCACTTTCCACATGTACTTGTTGAATTTACCTACCACCTAGATGGCATGTTACTGTATAGATGTCATGTCATCTGTATGGGTGATGTGGCACTTTTTTATTCGTCCACATGGGGGCCTAAAAATGCCAAAAATGAGTGACACGTGGCAACCTCTCGTGCTATCATGTCACCCTATTAACATAAGCATGACATCATCTGTCATTTGTATGGACATGTACATACCTACCACATGTCAACCATGCTTTGGATTTTGACCTATTTGACCATAACTTTGACCAACCATAACGTCTTCATACAAACTCTATTTGAGGCAATTTTTGCGCCATTGTAAATATATCACCAAGCTCTACGTAATAAATTAGTTTTCAAGAGCATTTGAGAAGTCAAATTTTGATCATTTTGGATCCTCTTGGATCACTTTTGATCGTTCTGGATCCTCTTGGATCATGCAATCTCCTATATGTAACAACCTCAAGACCAAATTTTATGTAGGCAGTAGGGCTAGTTGGAAGGTTTCAAGCAACACCAAAGGAAACACATGTACTAGTAGTAAAAATAATATTCACATGCCTTAAAAGCACAATGGACTTTGGTTTATGGTATCTCACAAGAAAAGACTTTACTTTGATAGATTACACAGATACAGATTGGGCATGCAGTGTGGATAACAAAAAGAGCACTAGTGATTGCACATTCTTTCTGGGAAATAGCTTGGTGTCCTGGTTCAACAAGAAACAAACATCAAGTTCTTTATATACATCAAAAGTAGAATACATTGTAGAAACAACATGTTGTACATCAATACTTTGGATGAAACAAACACTAAAAGATACTTGGGTAGAGTATAATCAACCAATATCAATTCTCTATGACAATACTAGTGCAACAAATATTTCCAAGAATCTTGTCATGCATTCAAAGACAAAGCACATTCCAATAAAGTATCACTTCTTAAGAGAAAAAGTCACAAAAAAAAATGTTAATATGGAATACATTGACATAAAGGAGCAAGTCATTGACATTTTCACAAATCCTCTTCCTAGGGAAACATTCGAGTATCTCAAACAAAATTTGGGGGTGGTCCCCGTGCCATCCACTCATTAAATCACTACAAAAGATGCACTAGCTTAGGGGGAGTTGTAGAAGAAAAAGAAGGTTGTTTGTTGCAAAATATAGAATACGGAGTACAATGTAAGGGGAAGACAATCCCTTTTCCATTGATGTCAAAGGAGGAGAGTATAGAGAAAGGGGGATATTTGTAGAAAGGGATACTTTAGACTTGCAGGAAGCAATCAACTTATATGAGAACAAAATGATGAGATCTATGGTTTCACAGATTGGAGGAGTTTCAGATAGTGTTTACATCAATGACAAAGGGGAGTTTTGTTGACTATTGAGATCAATTCCTTCTTTCAAAATTTCCCTCCCTTTTCTATTTTCCCAACTTCTTTTTTCCATTTCTTTTCCCTCTTTTATACCTACCTTCATTCACCTTTTCTTTTCTCCTTTCTCTTTTCCCTTTATAGTTACTATACTTAACTGTTTTTCAAAAACGGTGGGTTCGCGGGTTGGAATACTCACAGATATTCACCTCCATCCATATTCCCATATCATGAGTCCAACTGTCAATTGTGTTATTTTGTACTTAACCATTTTTTGCAACTACACGTTCATGGGTTCAAGATTTCATATTCCAAGTTATACGATATCCATTTGGCACCCAAAAACTTGTGATATACATTATGATCGTCAGACTTGTCACATGTATCGAGCCCCTAAGTATCTCATTTCTCATGTATTGAATCTGACTGACCATAGTGCAACACTTAGACTATTTTCAATTGTTCGCAACCGTGGGTTTTCATGTTCCTAGGTTGGCAGGTTCACAAAAGTTCCCAAATTCAAATTTCTCTCAACCTTCCCCACCATATTCATTATTTTCCCAATACGCATTCAGTATGGTTTAATGCTAATAATTGGTCATGCAGGTTCTATAAACATTTCCATTAATAAGCGAAGGGATCGAGCAAATTTTCCATTAAATTTCATTAGAGCATGATTTTCCAAAGGTTATATTATTGTCACCTCTCTCAAAGGATTCATTTCGAGTATTATTAAGTTAAAAGAACAATCTCATCAACCTATGGCAGTAGTAGATCGACAATAGTTCTACAGTGATACTTTGAATATTTTTGGGAGTGAAGATTAGAACTTTCAGTGGTCCAGAGCGTATTCTTACTATTCATCTCCTCCTGCTAAAAAAGAAGTGTCTGGACATACAAAATTGCGCGCGTAAGGCGTGTCTCTGAAGTATTTGATTGCAAAGAACTGGTTGCATGGTACATTGAGAAATACGTACAAAGTCAACAAATTATTCAACTTCAAGACCATTCCCCCATATCTCTTTCACCACAATTGTTTCCTAAGATGTTGAAGCTCCCTGATCCAACACTTACCTTCAAAGGATAGGATTGCAAGGATTTCCTAAAAAGACATGACAATGTCTTGGACCTCTTGCCTGATTTCTTGGAGAATCCCACGACTGTCCCATAAGACAATACCAAGATTTAGGTTGGCTCTTTTAAAAACACCTTTCGGGAAATTGCTTGGTTGTTTACCAGGATGACAAGCCAAGAAATTAATGCCACTATTTTCCACATGATTCTTTATATTTTATATTTTACAGTTAAAGAGCAAGATATCTTCGATTGGGGAAAATTGATTTCCATTGAAATCCCCTCCCAATTGTCACAATACAAGAGATACAAGAAATTCTTCATGGCTTCTTATTTGGTGTTTGCGATAGCGTATTTCTGTCAATTTCCAAAATTGTCTATCTGTAAGATGGTGAACTGTGAACTTGACCCAATTACCTTCTAGTATCAATCATTTTCGAGACACAATGATTCTTTACATTTTTATGAAGTTTACAATGATTTCATTTTTGTTTTCAAGGGGCTATTGTTTGGTAAATATACCCCCAAGATATCCGACCAGGAAAATAAATTCTTGGATAAAAAGGGGACGTTAGAGAAGATGGAAAATCACAATGTTATCAGGATTTTCTTTTCCAAGGAAAATCCCTCTTTTCTTCCTTGCCATGTATCTGATAAAATGTTTATTACGGAATTGGAAAGGAAATATAATTTCTGGCTGCTCTTTTTCCATGAGAAACGAAAAAAACAATTAATACCCTTGCCTTGGAAAGTTGGAGACTTTATATTCAAGAATATAAAAAAAATTGATGAGTTTGTGAACCACTTTCACAATGTGAATCTGAAATATGTTGAAAAGATAAAGGGGTTTGACCCTAACAAAATTTCAGTGGAACATATGATTTCAGTCAGATTCAACAATTCATTTATTTATACTATTCTAAGTGAAGAATAATATAACAAATTAGGAACTCATGTTCACAATACCGGTGACTTGGAAACATTACTTAGTACTAATTATTTTTACAAGAATAAAGGAAAGGGTCCCGGTGAGAAAAGCGCCCAGTCTCCAGTTGTTACTCCTAAAACTACTGCATCTCAGAGCCATGCTCCAATGACCCACCCAACTAGGAAAGTTACCAACAATAGTTCTAGCATCGGAGGAGAAAAGAACTTGCCTCCAGGAAAAATCGAGAGCTCGCAAAAAATTCCTCTGAGAAAGAAGAGGAAACATGTTGTGCAAGAGGAAGAAGACCACCGCATAGAAAATGACATCATTGAATTTTCCCTTGAATACATTGAGCTCAAGGAGGATATCGAGAAAATATTTCCCACAATTGATCAACCAAGAAACATGTCCCACCAAAATTCATCAGTAGAGATCATTGAGAATGAGACCTTCAATGAAGAATAGTCATTTTCATTTCAAAGTGTTGTCTTTGACAGGGAGTCCAAGAAATTGATTATTGAAAAAAGGTGATATGAATAATAAGAAATGAAAATATCATGTAGAGGTTGAACTAAGAGATATGTGGCCTTACCAAATTTCTAAAATTCATAGAGAAATCGAGGATGCTCTGGATGACTCCATTAGTGGTCTAGAAGCAGAAAACACGAAGTTGAAAGAAAGGAACAAGGAACTGGAAGACGAATTATTACATCTTCCACTTCTTTCCAGTCCTTTGTCAATAGTCAGACCCACTACACCCGTTGTTAAATTTAAAGGATCTTCAAGCCTAGCTACATCAGCCAGGAGCTATGTAGAAATAAATATTAAAAAGAGAATGACATTGATCATAGAGGCATGGGAGGTTTCGAAAAATATTGTTTCTTTTGGCTCGAGGGCACATGCCTTCCATGAGTATTTGCAAGATGACCTAAATAATGAAGAATTTTTTTACCTTGATGTTGTACTACCCTTTGGAAACAAAGTTTGTAACATGGCAGAACTAAGGAGAAGAGAGGAGGATTTTCCCTCCCCAAGTCAGATAAAATAGTTGAACGCGTCTGGAAAGAAAAGATTAAAAATTTGAATAATGTTTTTCAAGCATGCAACAAAGCTATATCAAAGAGGGAATAATTATTCAAGAGGCTCACAAAAATAGAACTAGACGGAGGTACTAATGAAGTACAAGACCCCAAACTAATTCTCAACTCAGTGTTCCTAATAAATCAACAATTTGACGAACAAGTTGAGATTTTTAAAGGGTTGTCACTTAAAAATTTCTATGGTATACTTGAATATGATGAGGACGACATAGAAAATTGGCTAGTGGACTATTCCGTGAAGAATTAGGACATTGAGGAAGAATTACATGGTATTTACCTTGATTTGAGAGACTTGGAGGGAGAGCTATTTAACATCAAAATCCAACATGAGATAAATGTGGCACCAATGAAACGTTATATTAAAGAATGGTTCAAGAAATAAATCAAAAAATTGACCAACGAGGGGAAATAAATAATTGAGATGGTTCCTGTAACTATTAATGAAGACAATAAAAGGACACCGACAAGAAAGTGAAAACATGAGAGACCATGATAGTAAGTTTATGCCGATCAAATCTTTTCTTTCTTTATCAGTTCCTTGATCCAGTTACTTCGCTTCTTTGAATAGAAAGGTTTAAACAAAGTCTGATAACTTCTCTTTTATTCTTTCCAGGTCTTGTTGTTCTTTTATTGCCCACCATATTCCTTCTACAAGATTAATTCTCGTGTATATTTGCTTTATGCTCTGTGGGAGCCCCAATCCCAGTCCTCAGGACAAACACATTTTAAATTTCAAAGAATATGTAACAGATTATATATTTTTTAGAAACTTCAAGAGAGCTATTTCAGGATCAGTTTCGACTATGCTTTGTAACTATGAGTTTTGAGTATAAATTATTTGAGATATATATATAATTATCTTTATTTGAGCTGCCCATGTGTCCACTCTGTTAAAGTTCTCTTATGCATGCAGATCATCTTCTTTTTATTTTTATGTGATTAGAAATCGTTAGTTTAACTAGATGGATGTGATGAAATTTTTCTTATCTATTTTAATTATATGAAATGTGCGGTTCCTGGTCCTTTCTCAGGAAATTTCTTTAAAAATAAAACAAAACATTTTTTTTCTTGTTATCTTTCTTGCAATATTTATATTTCTTTGATTACTACAACAAACTTATGAAAAGTCCCATACTCTGAATATATAGAGTCCCAAGAAAATCTTAAAGTAAAGAGGAGTACCACCTCTATAAAAAAGTAGGGGATTTACATCCTCGTGAGGTTTCCATTTCGGTCTTAATGGATTCAAGTGTCAACAGTTTTGGTGACCATACTGGGGAATGAACTGAAATTTGGGATGTGGTCTAGATTTTTTTTAAATATATGAATTTTCCCCGGCCTGATCAGCCCCACCTGGAAATTGCATTAAACAATCAACGAAGCATATTACATCAACTATACAATCTGGTAATAACGATAACTGAGATCCATGAAGAATTAGAAGAAGAAAGAGAAATCCTTCATAGATAGAGGAGAGACGAATGACAAGACCGAAGAAACCAAAGGATAGCTAGAGAGGTACAAGGACAATGTTAGGATTGAAACTAAACGAATAAAAATGACCCATTACCAGAAGTAAAAGAAATAAACTCTGTATTCTAAAAAGTGGAAATCATATTCCTGGAATCTCTTCGGATATGGTAAAAAGAAATGAACAACCGTGAGAAGAACCACATTAGGAGAGACAAGGAGGTGGAAGAGATTCTACAAGAAATCAAGAAAACCTAAGGTTTGAAAATCGAAGAAGAATAAGAAATTCCCCTTTAAATATTCTAGGTGAGCAATATGATCTCCCTATTCTCCCTAAAGGTACCTTGAGGGAATTTTCTGGAGATGGAGCAATCGATGCAAAGAGGCACCTTCACTTATTTCTTGATGTTTTTGATTTTCACTGTGTTGAGTATGATGATGTCATGGCGAGGTTATTTCTGCAAACCTTATCAGGAAGAGCATATGAATGGTATATGACATTACCTAGTAAATCAATACGCTCATTTAATGACCTCGAATCCATGTTCTTGACTATGTTCGCCCCTCCAATTTCTTATCATATCCTTCTCATCGATTTCACCCAGATTGGTTTGAGGAAGAATGAAAGAATACAATATTTTAATCTCAGGTTCAATAAAACCTTGAATAAGATTCCAAAAGATAAAAGACCGAATGACCCAATCGTACTCAATTAATATAAGAATGTAATGCCCCCAAATGTGAAATATGCTATTAGGACATCCCAGATGGATACCTTGGAGGAATAAATGACATAAGCCACCGAGATGGAAGAAATTATAATTGAAACAGGTGTCGACCTCAAAATTATACTGGGAAAAGTACAACTACGACTGGGAGGATTAAGTATTGATAATCAAGGAGACTCTAGTTCAAGAAAGAATGAAGAATTCAAGCCATGACCGACTCAAATTAAAACATTGGAGGGGGATTTTTTAAGGGAACCATACCAGATGTGAAAGTAGACCCTGTGGCGACACAAGAAACTAAGCAAAGAATTGAAATTTCACAAATGAATATAACTATCAAGCAAATGCAGAATGAGATAACTAGACTAAGAAGGGGAGATAATTATGTGGCAAATATGAGAATGCCTGTCCTAGAGGAAAGAAGGAATTCTTCCCAAGAAAACTGAGTGAGGTTTGAAAACATGGATAATCTGCAAAGGCCAAGGGTTCCCAAGAAACCTACTCCCAATGCAATTTTTCTAGATGATGTATATGATGAGAAAATGGTTGAGCAAGAGAACTATTATTCACCCGATGAAAGTTCTGAAACTGTGCAGATGGAAGGATGTGAGATGTCCATGTATATATTTGAAGAAGGCGACAACGACCCAAACTCATAAGAAAACATTTCCCAGACAAGAGGATTTGTAAATAGATCCAAGAATAAGAATGATTTTGAAAAAGAAAACCAAAAAGATAAAGAAAAAATGAATGAGAAAAGAGAAAATGAGAAAACTACGGATAACGTTGGAAATAAGAATAAACACCTAATGTCAAACTCTAGTCAGATGGCATACAATGTCGTAGAGGACTTAAGAAAATTAAGGATAACTCTGCCTTTTGCAGAAGTGGTGAAGATTCCGTAACAAAGGTAAATTGGTGGATGATCTATCTTAAAAAGTAGAAGTTATTGTTACCAGTCTGAAACAAAGCCAGAACCAATCAACTTCCAAGATGAGAGGTAAAATTCCTCCTTTTTTATATTTCAATTGAAAATCATGATGTTGCACTTCATAATTGTTTAGTTGACACTGGCGTGACCAATAATATCATGCCAATAACGGTCATGGAGGCATTGGGAATGAGTTGTACCAAATATTACGAGACTGGTGAAAGTATATATGTAATTGATTCTAGAAAAGTTCTAGCTTATGGAGAAATCAAGGAATTTTATGCTTGGATCATGACGAACCCCCATATTATTACGGTTTTCAATATTATTGTGGTAGACCTTCCTCCAACATATGGAGTTGTTCTAGGAAGAGATTGGTCATCCATGATCATGGGATATATAATGAATAATGGAAGTTGCATGATGTTTCCAGGCAAAGAAGGATCCATGATTAAGGTGCCCCGTGAACCCAGGAAACCCTTCTCTTTCAAAAAGAAGGATAATGAGTTAATGGAAGATTATATAGACATCAAGATTGGAAATTATTTTATCCTAGACATGGAACATAATGAAATCCTAGAGCAAGTTCAAGACACAGAGAATCAAGAGTATTTGTTTGAAGGTTACTAGGGGATGTCATTCGATGCAGCTTGTTCAAGCTCTAGGAGTAGAGTTGGAATTTTCCTTGTGAGTCCAAGTAATATTATGCATCCACATGCTATCAGAATGGAATTTTCATGTACTAATAATGAGACAAAATATTAATCTTTGACTTAGGGGATGATTCTTGCAAATGAAATGAAGATAAAACATCTAATTGTGACCGGTGACTCCAAGTTGGTGATTAATCAGGTCACCTAGAGGTATAAAATCAAGAAAGAAAGACTCAAGTTATATTTCATAAGAGTTAATTAATTGATGGAATCTTTCATCTCTTTTAACATTTCCTTCATTCCAAGGGACAAGAATTAGAATGAAAATTCATTGGCTCTAGCGGCATCATTGTCAAACCCAGATGATATACAAAGAAAAACATCTTTTCAAGTAGAAAGAGCATTCTGACCTTCTGTACCTGATAACATGGAATATTTGTAGGTGTTTGAGAATGATCAACTATTGTAATTTTTTTTGTTGAACGATGATGATGATGATGATGAAGACAATAACATGTTTGATGTCTCGAAATATTTCATTCAATTTGAGTCTCTTTTTACAAAATATGATCATGCTAAGAGTCTCCTAGAGGAAATTTCACTACGAAAGGACAGACAGTTCCCCAAAATATGTCAATTTGTGAGTTGATTGCACCATTGAGGAAGTGGATCAATATGTATCATTGTTTAAAGAATATCTTGATGTGTTCTTATGGACCTATGATAATTTGAAAGATTACAATAAATCAATATTTCAACATATCATTCCTTTGAGAGAAGAAGAAAAGTTGGTCAAGCAAAAAATAAGGATGATGAACCCCAAATTGAAACCTCTGGTGAAGATTAAATTGGACAAATTAAAGAAGGCCAGAATAATATACCCCATTAGACATTCTGATTGACTTTCAAATTTTTTGATAGTAAGAAAGAAGATCGGGGAAATCCAAATTTGTGTATATTTTAGAGATCTTAACAAATAAAGCATAAAGGATAACTATCCTTTACCAAACATGGTTTTTCTTCTCCAGCAAGTCACGAGATCAACCTGCATGTCCTTGTTGGATGGTTTTTATGGATATAATCAAGTCTTGGTTGCCGAGGAAGACAAATAAAAGACATCATTCATATTGCCTTGGGAGACATATGAATATGATAGGATTCCCTTTGGTTTGAAGAATGCTGGAGCCACATTCCAGAGGGCCATGGATCATGTATTCAATGGGTTGATAGGAAAATTCATCGCAGACTATCAAGATGAATTGACAGTGCATTCAAAAACAAGGGGTGATCATATCCATCACTTGAGAAAAGTTTTTGATAGATGCAGATTATATGGTGTCTCTCTAAATCCAAAGAAATGTTTATTCACTGTAACTCAAGGAAAACTATTGGGTCATATTGTGTGAAAGGAATGGATTTATATAGATCCATAAAGAGTTAAATAAATAAATGAACTCAACTCCCTATCATTGTTATAGGATAAATCCGTAGGTGCCGACACTAACCGATCTCCCTAGATCCACCTGGTATCTAGAACAAAACAGGACAAAATAATACACTTTCCCTAGATCCAGCCTATTGAATGAACTGAGAAGTAAGGATTATGGACATACCTTATGAACACTTTCCTTAGGTCTCTATTGTTCCAAGCTTTGCTCCAATGCTCTCGTCCCATCCAGATCACAACAAAACGAACCAATCGGAGTAAAGGCAGATTAAGATATTCAATGACTAATCTATACATATGATCAAGGAATTATGTAATAAAGTGACATCATCTTTATGGGAAAGGGACATATTGCTGTATTGAATTATTTGAAAGTGAAACTTACAACCTGAGCCTTGATGTCACAGGTCTCCTTTCGATGGATTTTAGCTCTTACACACACACTTTCTCATGTATGAAGAAAGTCTTCCACATGTGATGACCTTGCTGTTGTCTCTTGCTGCTGTAGCATCAATCCTCTATATATTCTTGCACTAGTTCTTTAATCAATCTCTTGCTAACTTGCTGCTTTCTTAACTTAACCCTTTCCATGAGCAATCTCCTCAATATATAGGAAGATATAGATTAGTTACTTGGATAGGGAATGATCCCAAGATATCTGGAATGACAGTACTTGAATAACCATTCGAAAGCCAACTCACCCTTCTAGAAGATTCCCTTCTAGAAGGTTCGAGATCTTTTATATTTTTCCTCTTTAAGAGCATGTTCGCACCCTAACCATGAGTACAGTGCGAGAAGTTCTCACCCCAGTTTAAGGTAGCCTGCGGGAAATAGGCATTCTCGCAGGTGAATATATAAGTAACCTGCGAACATGTTTTAGAGTGTGAATTCTGGAAGAAGACAACTGTAACTTTTCTCAGGAAAGTATTCTTGGTAAAGAGCTTGATCTTTCATCATCATGACATCATCACAATGACCAAATTTGTGGATAACAAAATTCCCCCCAAAGTCTGAGAGCGGAACCAGTGACGGTCGATAGACTTTGTAAGCTGCATGTGTGTGTCAAGAACCAAAAACACATCTAATCAGAGACCTGGAAACATCTAAGCATCAGAAGAATATCATATATATCAATTCCGAGGTAGGCATTCCCATACTCAGATCATAGACTGATGACATCATAAACAAGGTCATGGCCACCAATCATACACTGTGGATCCATGCCGTCACTATATAGCACAACCACCTGAATACACTGTGGATCTGTGCGACAAATTTTCAGTCAAGACGACATAGCCACGAAATATACATAGTGGATCTATGTGTCGCAAATCATGTATACTCCATCGCAACCTGGATCACAAATACATTATCCAGGGTCTTCAATCTCGTCACCTAAAGTACAAATCTGACCATGTGATTACATGTGTCGAAGTCGAACATGGTAGAAACCACTTGATTACCGGTCATTGATTTATACCATTAACAAGTGCGAGGGAAATCACCATTAATTCCAATGACTCCCAAGGTACTATAGTAAAATTTGTTGATTGTGAATAAATGAGTTGATGTCAAAGACTCAACGGAATCTCTCGATCAGGGGTCAATGATGTAAACCCACTGTCGAAAGACAGAAACTTGCCATTGAGGCATGCAAGCTTCAAGGTACTTAAATAATTTCTAAGTCTTGGTTCCAGATAATGTGCTGAAGTTGACAGAACAAGACTCATCACAGGAGGGCCTTGATGTATCCCACATCAGTGACACAAAATGAGTAACAGATTTTGAAAGAGAAACAGAGCAAGTGACAATTGGACTTTGGACACAGGGAAGGCCGACACAGAATGAAAGTATAACTGCAGATGGCTGACTCGAAAGAGGTTTGGACTTCTCTTGAACATATGGACGACATGACTAATGATTTGGCAGCATTGACTCAAAGACGACACATGGAAATACCTTGTTATTGGATCGAATGAGAGACAAATGGATTTCCCAAACCGACTTCAAATGATGAATAGGGGGTGTCATGTTCAAGAGCGAC
>JZKD02S1674235.1:322236-349972 GCA_000966675.3 Picea glauca | reverse complement strand
TATATTTCTCCTAAATCTACCTCTAGGATCTCTATTTCTCATGAAGTCATACTAAAATGAAAGAAAAGAAACTAAGATTGAGTTTCAGAGTACCTGTGATAACTGATATGTCGGTCTTCACCCCTCGTTCCCACAACTCCTCTTACTGTCAACCTACTAACATACCACACCAAACTAAGTGCATTCTAAAACTAATCAAGACAATTATCTTATTACCTTTTAAACAACTCCCCGACAGTGGCGCCAAAAATGTCAGGCTGCAAAATTGAAGATTTAAATGACCTGAAACACTAAATTGTCAAACCAGGGTTGGTAAACTTTGAGTTGCTACACTGTATGTGCAGGTAAGGCTCTAATCGCTATCTGAATGCTATCCTTAGAAGAAAACACAAACTCACTCTGAGAACTTGAATCCTAATGATTATCCTGAAACTTAGCATTTCCTATTTAAGTCATTAACAGAAAACAGTCCTATGCTTAAATGCTGGTGCTTCTATTCTCATTCAGAAGCGTGATTTCACAAGATTATTCCACCACTACTTTTAATCATCTATCATCACCATTTCTATTCAATCCACGACAGAAAAAAAAGTATTTCCTAAAATGCATTTAATCTAAACATTACAAATGAATCTAAATCTGTCTACAGGAAAACAGAGAAATATCCTTCTTACCCTACTGGTACTGGAAGCTTCCTTTAGTTCAAGTGCAATCTAACGAACCTAACAGAGTAGAGTAGCCTAACTTATCTAACAAGCAGAGTGACTAACTATCCTAACCAAAACAAAGTATATTCAAGCTTGCGTTCACTGTAATCTTCGTTCAAATTGGAAACTGGGAATAGAGCTATTCTAATTCACGCTTCAAATCCTACAGGAATCAATCATGCGTTCAATAATCATCACTGTGGGAGATATTACTATGCTGAAGAATGATCAATAAATATTTTGAATAGTTAATTCCAGGCTCAATAAGCTAACATGCAGGCAATTACTATGCTACTGAAATAACCTAAATTTAATGCAAGAACAGCAGCGACTTGCACCTGTTTGGCGGGCCCAACCAAAAGGTACAAACACCAAAGGAAACAACCAGAACTACTCAATCATGCTACACAAACATTGTGTAAACTTCACGCTCCATTAACTCAGAAGGAAATACTCAAATCGTATGACAGTGAAATAACATAACGCAACAACAGTTTTGTATTCAGAAATGTATTCATGATATAACATAATCCAACCGGTTCTTAGGAGTGATCTTCTGTTTATATATAGATCCTCCTCCATAACAGTCTAAAGAAAAAATACATAAAGACAAACGGATCCCTGATCCAAAAATAGCTTGGAATCAAGTTTAAAATGGTCTTCACATCTTCGTGACACGTAGTGTCACGAAGTGTGAACGATGAAGAATTAACGACTCAGTTTTATCATTATGCCTTCAATCATCCTGTGAGCGATGACTCCATCTGTCATGTGAATCTCTCTGTCTCCCATTCTGACCATAACGCACAGATCTTGAGCGACTTCATTGGTATCTCCACGGGTACGATTTGGTACCTGGTACTGGCAATCCTGTTCCAAAAATAGAAGTGGTACCTAACCCAAGCGACATTAGTTTCAATATCAATTTAAAGCATCAAAATACATAAGAATAGCTTGAAACGTAAAGATACCTTAAGTAGCCCCATTGAATGGTAGGGAGATTTCAATTATGTCAAAACAAGGCCAAAAGGGTGGTACTGGGTATAGAAAGGGAGGTCTTTGGAATATAATATAGGCAAAAACATGATCAAAACTGGAGACCAGCAAATATGCAGAAGACAATTCACCTATCCAAAGGAGAATCAACTAGTTGTTGAAATTAGAGCAAGAATGAAGTAAGGCCCTGAATATAATCTCTCATAGAAAACAAAGTGTCAAAATATATTTTGACCAGAGTGAAACTGTAAATAATTTTCAGAAAGGAGAACTAGTGTTACTCTGGAACAAAGCCAAGGAGAAACCATCGATGCACACCAAATTCAAGACGCTCTAGATTGGACCATACATTATCGAAAAGATCTCGGGTTTTAATTACTATATGCTCCAAGATATGAAGGGTAAAATATTAATGTTGCCTATCAACAAGAAGCATTTGAAAGGTTTCTTCATCTAAAACTTTCTCATTTTCCTTTTACATAAATTTATTTTTCAGTTTGTATATCTTACTTTTGACTCCATAGCCCAATGGACGGAAGTGCTTGGTTATAAAAATTCTGGATTCTTGACAACCCACAGGGGGTTATCATCCCACAGTTGGAGCCAGTTGTTGAGATCAATTCCTAATTCGGAAATTTCCCTCCCCTTTCTATTTTCCCAACTTATTTATTCCATTTATTTTCCCTCTTCTATACCTACCCTCATTCCCCTTTTCTTTTCTCCTTTCTCTTTTCCCTTTCTAGTTACTATACTTAACTATTTTTTCAAAAACTACGGGTTCACAGGTTGGTGGACTCACGGATATTCATATCCATCCATATTCCCATATCATGATTCCGACCGACCACTGTGTTATTATTTACTTAACCATTTTTTGCAACTGCGGGTTCAAGATTTCATATTCCAAGTTCCGTGATATCCATTTTGCACCCAAAGACCCGTGATCTACATTATGACTATCAGACTTGTCATAGGTACTGAGCCCCTAAGTATCTCATTTCTCATGTATTGAGTCTAACTGACCATAGTGCAACACTTATTCTATTTTCGATCGTTCGCAACCACAGGTTTGCGGGTTCCCAAGTTGGTGGGTTCACAAAATCTCCCAAATTCAAATTTCTCTCATCCATCCACGCCATCTTCACGTTTTCCCAATAGGCATTTAGTAGGGTTTAATGCTCATAATTGATCATGCAGGTTCTGTAAACATCGTCATTAATAAGTGACGAGCTCAAGGATATTTTCAATTAAATTGCATTACAACACGATTTTCCAAATGTTATATTATTGTTATCTCTCTCAAAGGATTCATTTCGAGTATTATCAAGTTAAAAGAACACTCTCGTCAATATATGGCACCAAAAGCTCGACAATAGTTCTATGGTAATACTTTGAATATTTTTGGGCATGAAGACCATAACTTTCAGTGGTCCAGAGCTTATTATTACTATTCATCTCCTCTTGCTGAAAAAGAAGTGATTTGGACATTCAAAATTACGCACAAGGTGTGTCCCTGAAGTATTCGATTGTAAAGAACCGGTTGCATGGTGCATTGATAAATACATACTGGGTCAGTGGATTATTCAACTTCAATACCATTCCCCCATCTCTCTTTCACCACAAGTGGTTCGTAAGATGTTGAAGCTCCATGAGCCAACACTTACCTTCAAAGGAGAGGATTGCAAGGATTTCCTGAAAAGACATGAAAATGGATTGGACCTCTTTCCTGATTTCTTGGAGAACCCCATGATTGTCTCATAAGACATTACCAGGATTCAGGTCGACTCGTTTAAAAATCCCTTTCGGCAAATCTCTTGGTTGTTTACCAGCCTGACAGGGAAAGAAAGTATTGCCACTTTTTCCCACATGATTCTTTATATTTTATATTTTATAGTTAAAGAGAAAGCTATCTTCGATTGGGGAAAACTGATTTCCATTGAAATATCCTCTCAATTGTCACAATACAAGAGAGACAATAAATTATTCATGGCTTCTTATTTGGTGTTTGCGATAGCATATTGCTATCAATTTCCAAAATTGTCTATCTATAAGAGGGTGAACTGTGAACTTGACCCAGTTACCTTATGGTATCACACATTGTGGAGACACAAGGATTCTTTGCATTTTTATGAAGTTTACAATGATTTCGTTTCAATTTTCAAGGGACTATTGTTTGGTAAATATAACACTAGGATATCCAAACAGAAAAATAAATTCTTGAATAAAAGGGGACATTAGAGCAAATGGAAAATCACAGTGTTATCAGTATTTTCTGTTCCAAGGAAAATCCTCTTTTCTTCCTTACCATGTATCTGATAAAATGTTTATTACATAAGTGGAAAGGCAATATAATTTATGGCTGCACTTTTTCCATGAGAAACGGAAAAATCAATTCACACCCTTGCCTTGGAAAATTGGAGACTTTATATTCAAGAATATAAACAAAATTGATGAGTTTGCGAACCACTTCCACAATGTGAATCTGGAATATGCTAAAAAGATAAAGGGGTTTGACCCTAGCAAAATTTTCGTGGAACATATGATGCCATTCGGATTCAAAAATTCATTTATTCATACTATTCTGAGTGAAGAAGAAGATAACAACTTAGGTGCTCCTTTTCACAATACTGGTGACTTGGAAACAATACTTAGTACTAACGAGTTTTACAAGAAGAAAGGAAAATGTCCCGATGAGAAAATCTCCCAGTCTCCAGTTGATAATCCTAAAACTACCACATCTTAGAGAAATTATCCAATGGCCCACCCAACTAGGAAAGTTACCAACAATAGTTTGAGCGATAGAGGAGAAAAGAATCCCCCTCTAGGAAAAATCGATATCTTGCACAAAATTCGTCTGAGAAAGAAGAGGAAAAATGTTGTGCAAGAGGAAGAAGACCACCGCATAGAAAATGACATCAAAAACTTCTCCCTTGAATACATGGATCTCGAGGTGGATATCGAGAAAATGTTTCCCACAATTGATCAGCCAGGGAACATGGCCCACCAAAATTCATCATTAGAGATCATTGAGAATGAGACCTTCAATGAAGAAGAGTCATTTTCTTTTCAGAGTGTTTTCATTGACAAGGAGTACACAAAATTGATTATTGAAAAAGGTGATATGAAGAATAAGAAAGGAAAATCTCGTGCAGAGGTTGACCTAAGAGATATGCGACTTTCCCAGATTTATAAAATTCACAGATAAACTGGGGATTCTCTGGATGACTCCATTGGTGGTCTAGAATCATACAACACGAAGTTGAAAGAAAGGATCAAGGAACTGGAAGACGCCTTAATTCATATTCCACTTCTTTCCAGTCCTTTGTCAATAGTTAGACGCACCACACCTGCTATTAAATTGAAAGGATCTTCGAGCCTATTTACATCAAACATGAGCTATGTAGAAAAAAATATTAAAAAGGGAATGGCATTGATCACAGAGGCATGGGAGGTTTCAAAAAACATTGTTTCTTTTGGCTCGAGGTTGCATGCCTTCCATGAGTATTTGGAAGCTGACCTAAAGAACGAAGAAGTTTTTTACCTTGATGTTGTACTATCCTTTGGAAACAAAGATTCTAACATGATTATAGAACTAAGGAAAACTGAGGAGGATTTTCCCGCCCCAAGTCGGATAAAACAGTGGAAAGCGTGCTGGAAAGAAAAGATAAAAAAATTGAATAATATTGTTCAAGAATGTAGCCAAGCTATATCAAAGAGGGAAGAATTATTCAAGAGGCTCATGGAAATAGATGTATCTAGAGGTACTAATGAAGTACAATACCCCAAACTAATTCTCAACTCAATGTTCCTAACAAAGCAACAATTTGACGAACAAGTTGATATCTTTAAAGAGTTGTCAGTTGAAAAGTTTTATGGTATACTTGAATATGATGAGGACTACATAGGCAATTGGCTATTGGACTATTCTCTTAAGAATTGGGACATTGAGGAAGAATTAATTGGCATTTCCCTTGATTTGAGAGACTTGGATGGCGAGCTATTCAACATCAAAATATGGCATGAGATAAATGTGGCACCAATTAAAAGTTATATTGAAGAATGGTTCAAGAAAGAAATCGATAAATTGACCAACGAGGGGAAAGAAATAGTTGATACGGTTCCTATAACCATTAATGAAGAAACTAAAAGGACACCAACAAGAAAGTGAACACATGAGAGACCATAATAGTAAGTTTATGATGATCACATATTTTCTTTATTTATCATTTCCTTCATCCAATTACTCTGCTTCTTTGAATAGAAAGGTTTAACTGAAGTTTGATAACTTCTATTTTCTTCTTTCCAGGTCTTGTTGTTCTTTTACCGCCCACCAGCTTCCTTTTGTTGTTCCTGAGATTAAACTTAAGGCTCAAAGAGTAATGTCAGGCATCAGGAAAGTTTAAAGAGAGTGTTTTTTAGAATTTCTTTTTCTACCTTAGTTATATGAGAAAAAAATCCTTAAATGAAATTAACAATATGGAAACACATAGGTCATATTTCGTGTCTGAGTCAAAATTGTAATATTGAATGGTATGAGAGAAAGATACAAAAATGTTAAACAAATAAAGGCATCAATTACTGAAGAGTCTCACCTTGTTGCAGTGGAAGAAAATAGATAGTGTAACCTTGAATAAAGTATAAAATACAATAATCTACACAACTCACAGGTCTTGATTTACTCACAGTAAATGCACAGGAAAAACTGCTTACTTAATAAATTACTGATGCAATAAGATTATAGTAGTTGTTGTACTAAATTGAAATCAAACATTTATCAAGGAAATGCGTAAAGAAATGTTGAGATATGGGAGAATAGAAGAAACACATAACGCAAAATAACAAAATTTGGAATCTCTGTCTGCACTTGTATTAATACTCAGTAAGGAGAGTTTTCTCTATTACATTCGACAAGAAGAAGCCCCCATGGTAGATATTGAGTCTATGTATTTATACAAGCTGTCTCAACTCAAAACGGTTGGACTTCTTATAATAAAAAATAATAAATATTTTTGAATAAGGCAACAAAATGTAAAATCTGTAGACCTCCACTAGATTTTTCCTCTGTCTCTTCATCTGCTGGTAGAAACATTGTGTTCCTTCATTCTTTAGCCTGGATACAACTATTGTCTGATCTTCTTGATGATTTGGCATTCATTTCTGGCCTTTTTTGTTTGCTTCCATATGTCCCTCAAATATGTGAATAACATGTCATGTTCCCTCACTTATTTCTGGATGTGCTTTTTTTCCCATATTCAAAATATTGGATGCATTTACTCAATAATTGCACCACTAACCTTGAAGGCTCAGTTGCTTCCTTCACCTTGAAAGTGTATAACTTCCTCTCTAACCGAGGCAAATTTTCTTGTATCCTTTTTTCTCCTTGAGATGCAACCTGTAATTGTAAGCTTGGGTTTACTATCCATTTATTTATTTGAAGGAGATCAATCTGGTTCATTTTCTGGATGGATGTCAGAGCTTCTTATTTGCTTGTTCTATAATTATATTGGTTCTTTGCTATATAAATTTGACCCAGGGCTTTGAAGATATCATTTCATTCAAAATCAATTAGTCCTTTGTCTAGTGAAGACAACGCTTCTAGACAAGCTTCATTTACCTCTCTGGAAAGTCTTTTTCTTTTTTCTAGATTTGTTTCCCATGCCTTCAAAGCCATATCACCTTTTATTTGTTCTGAAAGAGAAAGCCGATAAACATCTGGGAAATCATCCTTTGGTACCAATGAGACGACCTCTTGAAACTTAACTCGAGTTGAGTGAGGTTCTCTTTCTTTAATATCGATATATTTTAGAGCGAGGTCTACTGCCTGGTAGCATTTCTGGATGGCATCGACCTTCATGAAGAGATCTTGCTAGGATATTTCTAGTTTTCATTTACCTCCATTGCTTGAGTCTGAAAATATGATATCTCTATTGATGTACCTTCAATTAAGTCTAACATGGTTTGCAACTGCTTTATTAACTCTTCTTGTTGAGTGACCAATCCTCTGTTGGCCTGTGAATTCTGATGGAGCTCTTAAATGTTAGCTTCCAACTGTTGAATTTGATGCATGTCATAAGCTTTGATCTGTTCAAAATATTGGTTCATCTTATTCTTCAAATTCTGTTCCATGGTTATTATTTGATCTTGCAACTTTCCTACCAACATGTCTCTCTGTTTTAGTTGCTTGTCCAAATTTTCTACAGACCACTGATTAGCAGTGGCAAAAGAGCCCAATGAACCTACAACTTCCTTTGTGAATTATGTATCATCTCGGTTATGTCCATCGTACACCATTATTTTCCTTTTGACTATCGCTCTGTATTTCTGATGTGTTTCTTATTTAATGATGGCCCTCCATTTCTTACTGAAGAAGAAGTTTGAAGGAGGCATCTCTTTGGGTGAAATTGGGGTGAGATCATATATAAAAATGACTTCAGAACTAGGATTTATGAAACTAGATTGTAAAGGTGTTAATGAAGTAATAGAAGAATTGATCTCTTTAGATAGTTGTTGCTTAGAAATGTTGGCCGCAGAGGTGGATGGTGTAGAAGGATATGTATCATGTCCTTTCTTTAGGAAGGCTTTGAACTGATCCTTTTCCTGAGGGATGAGTGGATTTGACAATGAAGCTTGCAATTCTCGAGTCAAAACTTCAAAATCCTTTGGGGTTTCCTTAGTATCTTGTTTATGAGAGTTCCCTGATCTAAAACCTAGGGGTGTAGTTTCTTGTGTAGACGAAGTGGCTACTGATTCTCCCTATAGTACTTTCAGTAAGATGTTTCATCCATGTCTTTGAAAGTTGAGGAAGTTA
This sequence comes from Picea glauca, assembly GCA_000966675.3. Taxonomy (NCBI): domain Eukaryota; kingdom Viridiplantae; phylum Streptophyta; class Pinopsida; order Pinales; family Pinaceae; genus Picea; species Picea glauca. The sequence continues at coordinate 341,461 of JZKD02S1674235.1, read as the reverse complement.
TCTTGTTGATCTAGGGACAAGATTTGTAATCTGTTCATAACTTCTTCATAATACCAGACACCCCTGAACATTTCATCCCGTGGGGAGTTTTCATGTATACATATCTTCATGTTTTATTGGGCCAGGTGATTTTCCACGATCTTGTGTGGGTCGTTCCTTTTAAATTCGATGTCAAACAAATTGACATCCTCCAAAGATGCAGCCTCTACTTTGGAGTGACCGAAGTATAAAAGTGAAAACATACCAACTTGGAGATGGAAGGTAGGCCATACCTTTTTCTGGGTTTCTTTCATCTCCTTTTTGACACCCCCTCTTATTGTTTGATAAGATACTTCTCAGCATACTAGCTGGTTTGGTAAAAATGTTGGAAGAGCATGGGGAGGGACAGAGCATCCGAAAACCATGATGTAAGAAAAGTTTTCTTCGATGTACCAATCTGCTATTCTTCCCAAGTTTCCCATGATTATGTCTGAAATTCGAGGGGGTGGGAAACCATATAAAGATATATGAATAGGCACCACTACATGGTGGAATATTTTGTAGAAGAAATCTTTGGCCTTTTCCTCCCACAGTTTGGAGTGATAGAAGTGGATAGGTTCTGCGTTGGTCGGGGTCCAACTCCAAATCATTAGTGGGACAGAGGTTAATTAGAAGATGGAATCCATGATATATGTAGACATATAGAAAGGAGCACACTGGCCCTTTTATTTATCCAATTTGTATTCGGTGATTTCTTTGGCCAAATTATCTAACAACATCTTGGCCCAGTTAAAAGTGTATCCCTCGGCTACCCCATGCATGATCGACACCCATTCCATTGGGAAGTGAGTAGCACTCTTCTTACCAAATAGTCTACAGAGCATCATATCTACATAAATCATATGAGTATCTAACGATGTTGTGGCATAAATTCCATGGGTGTCGGCTCTGAACTTCTTTGGGTACCCCCACCAGGACTTGATTATATCAGGATAAGTTTTGTCATATTGTATGCATTCTTGTTGCTCGAACTATAACATAAATGTTGTATTGTAAGTATATTTAGGCTCGAGAGACAGTTTAGAAATTACTTGGAGGTGATCTTGTTGGAACGAGCCCATGACAACTTTCTGGTGGTTGGTAATGCTCCTGGTTTGAACATCAATGTTCTCCAAGGCCTAGCCTATCATGTCATTATACGACATGAGTCTCGATCGCGCTGCTATCTTGTGTAGCTCTGATTGAGCTATATACTTGAGTTTATCTTCATGAGTGTTGTTCACTTCATCGTCATAATTGTCTGGGAAATTTATAATCTCATGTTCCAGAATCTCAAACACCTGTGTCCAAGATTTCACAGTGTCTATTTCTCACGGTGTGGTATTTGACAAAAATTCTGCATTCATATTTGAACCTTCACCAGTTGCATTAATATTCTTAATCATATTTCATGGTGCCATGATATCGATAGAATCAGAACAGGGTTACCTGTTGCAGGGGAATGCGTGAGCTTCTCAGTTGAATAAAACTTACTACTTTGCAAAAGGTCAAATGGAATTCAAAAACAAAGTATTTTATTTACATCTAGTGCATTGATTCAAGTATACGTTTTTTGACGGAAAATTTATGATCTTTAATGGGAAAGTATACCTGACGATCCATAATCTATGTTAAAATTCATTATCGTTGATTTTTGATAGATGCCATTAATATTCGACGGTTCGTGTTTCAGGGATTTTGGATGAAAGAGAGTTGAACTTTCCTGAATCATGAATCTGCAAAAGGTTAATTATGAGACAATCTCTTTTAAAATATTAATTCATCATGTTTAACTTCAAGTGCTTCGGATATTCAAACTTTGGGATTTTTAAATGTAACTTGAGAAGAAATCACCGAAACCTAAAACTGCGAAATGATTAATTATCCGATAATCGCTTTTAAGATCTTAATTAATCATATTTTAGTTCAAGTGCTTCGGAAATTTGGACTTCATATATTTTAGGATATGATGAAGGGTAAACGTCCGAACTCTGAAACGAAAAGTCGTTAATTATCCTTTGACCAATATTAACTTAATTAATTAATATTTAATATTTCATCATTTTAATGCTTTGTGGATTTGCGAGTTAGCTCTTTGTTATATTTCTGAAAGGTCATCCCCCATAGTGACATGTCAAAGATGACGTCAATGTAGATGACGTATAGAGACCAGGGGGTGCCACATGTTACTTAGAATCGTATGAATGTTCATATGAAAATGTCGAAAATGGATGCCACTTGTCAACCCAGGGAAGAATCAAAAGATACACATGTACTATGACTTGTGTCCTTTAAAGGTTTATGAAAAAGTGATAACAAACACTTTCAGGTTTCAAGACTTTAATCGTGAAGACCTATCGAAACATCGAAATCACGAAGCTTCAATGTGACCTTTAGTGATTTGAATCTTTAACAATGGCAGCTCCAAAACTATGGGAAAAGAGGGGATCGTTCGATCAAACGAGGAACTTCATCAATGACAGATATCATGTGTGCCTTATGACCAGAAATAAATTTGATTTAAACTTCGAAAGTTGATTTCTAAGAAGCCACTTTGGGAAAGATGAAGTTGAGAAAGTAAAGCTCAAAGTTTAGGATTATATGTGTTCCAACATAGGCTCCATTTGGGGATCGTGTCTCCTTGCGAGGCGTGGAAGAACAATAGACCAAGTGCCTTTGTTGGGTAAATGGAGTCATCATTATATTTCTGAGTAACGCCTTTGGGGAAAAATCACAAAAAGACAAATTGGACTTCAACCAAGTCTTAGAAAACCTTCAAAACACAATCAATTATTGATCTTTAAGATAGGCTATTAATAATTTCCTTTTCCTGAAACTAAGTGTGGATTTTCTTAAGATAATCAAAACAACTTTAACTGAAATATCAAACTTTGGTCGATTTCATTCGCATCAAGGAAAAATAATTTCAAAAATTTATTTAGGGAAACCCTTGTTGATTTAGAATGTAAATATTACCGGAAAGAGAACTAGATACCATAGTTTGTTTATACATGTATGACAACCTTACAGGTATCATAGATATTTCTTCACTGCTAGCGAGCCTGTTTAGTACCCCGGTGAATTTATCTACATCTCCCATTGAATTTCCTTTCACTACTTCAATTAGATTTTTTTCATTTTATTGAGATGAGGGAAATCACTACGTGAATTTCCTTTCATCATCTCTTTTGGACAAAATGGGGCCAATCAAATTACAAATTTCCTTTCACCATTTGTCTTGGACTATATGGGGGCGATCATTTTATGAATTCCCTTTCACCATCTGTCTTATATTTTTTATAATTTTGAAGTGGGGGAAATAAATTTGTATGTATCATACAAGGGATGATATCTTCTTAATATTTGACAATGAAGGCTTGTCAACAATTTTTTATTATACTTAGAACTAAATATCTCCCGATCTTCAATACATATTTTCCTATAGGGAAGATTTTATGGGGAATTTTTATTTTCTAGGGATTAGCCTTGAGCGAATTAATCAGTTAAAATTTGTTAAAAGAACTAAAGTTATCAGGATTAGCCTAGACATACTTTCTTTTAGTTAAAATAAGAGGAACAAAAATATCTTTGCCTAATCTTTTTTTGAAGATATGTTTTTAAGTTTTCAGAGTCAAGGCAAAATTCTTTCTTTCTGTGAATACTTAAGGATGGGTAGTGAAAAACAAAGCAGAGTAAAAGCTTGAAAATAGGAAAATTGAGACAGAACAAGGACTCAGAGATTATGACGCAAAGGAATCTTATTTCCACACAAGTTCACTTCTTGATTATCCAAATTTCTCTTTTTAAGCCCCTTTTTTATTCTTATTTTCCTTTCTTTTACTTCAATTTTGTTTTATTTTCATTTGATTTAGATAAGGGTTCAGAATTAATCTGCAGATTTTTACTTTTCCCATCATTGATCATGTGACTGTATTTATATGAGTAAAACCTTGTTTATATTCGATAAGATTTCTTTTAGGACTTTAGCTTGAACAATAAGTATAGAAGTTCATACCTCATATTTCATTCATATTTTCAATCAAACCAATTATTAGTTCATCGCCTATTTTGAGAGAAAACAAATGTTTTTAAAACTGAGAGTTGGATTGCGATATATCCTCATTTCTCATATGACAGTAAGTATTCTGCATGAGACCAAGATAGGACAAGTCAGAAAATTATGCGAAATAGGAAATATATGCAACACATATATTTTATATTTTTCTTTTACGATATCGAATAGATCTTGGTTTATTTACAACTAAAAAGTAAAATTTATATAATCTACGAAAGAAAATAAAATTGCAAATCGACAAGGAAACCAAACCCGATATATACAATGGTAATGTGAAACATGATTATTGCATAAAATGTTTTAGATAACGCCTGTTGATAGGGGTGTCAAAAGTTTTTCTGTCGAGATTTTCCAGTAGGAAGTAATTTTTTCCATTTGTAGCTGCAATCCTGAATGGTCCGAACCAGAGATGATCGAACTTGTCATGTTTTCCTGGATCTTCTTTTCTGGCATCCCATTTTAAAACTATATCACTAGGAAGAAACTCCATCTATTTAGATTTTTTATCGAAGAGGTATTTCATATTATCTTGGTACTTTTGAAGTTTGTCATCTACTTCGGCCCTATTTTGCTAGACTTCGATTATTTGATTTATCCTCCTTGTAACGTCATTTGGATCCTCTTTTTCATCTTGCCACAAATTCATCACCGAAAGGGCAAGATTGATGGGAAGGACAACTTCAGTACCATAAACCATTTGAAAAGGATACATACCTATTGATTTCTTGGTGTCGATTTGGTTCGCCCATAAGGCGTACTTCAGGTGAACGTCTCAAGCCTTCTTATTATCCATCAACACTTTTTTTTATTATATTGATAAAAATCTTGTTGGATGATTCAACCAAACCATTTCCCTGAGGATAATAGGCTGTAGAATTTCCTAGCACAATGTTGTATTTTTGACAAAAATTTACCATTGTCATAGATTTGAAAGCTTGGGCATTGTCCATGACTATTTTTCGAGGGAAACCAAATCTCGATAGGATTTTCTCTTCCAAGAAGTTTATTGCCACCAAATCAGTGGCATTCTGAGTTGGAATGGATTCAACCCATTTCATGAAATAATTGGTAGCAGTTAAAATCCATTTATGTTGGACGCTTGACTATCCCTGGATTTATCCGATGAAGTCCAGACCCCATCGTTGAAAATGAGCCTCTGTTTTGAGTGGGACTAAAGGTAGTGCAGGGAGATTTTTCTTACCAGAGAATAATTGGTAAGGGTTACAGGCTCTGACCTTGGCATTCACATCAGTAAATAACTTTGGCCAATAATATCCATCTCTTAGAATCTTGTAGGCCACTGCCCTCCAGGAGTGATTTCCTCCACACACTCCTTCGTGAAATTCATTTATGACACTCTGTTTCAGGTTCTGTTAAACAACATAGCAAGAAACCTAGAGGTTCTTTCCAGTACATTTGACCTTCAATAATACAATATTTAATTGCGTGTAGCTTCAACTTTATTGCTTTGGATGGAGTTATGTCACTTGGGCACTGAAGGGTAAGGAGGTATGAAACAATATCGCGATACCAATAAAAGGAAGAAAATTTATCTTCGATCTGGACTGTAGGGGTTTGATCATCAAGTTCTTTTGTATCTGGGGTATATTCATGTGATTCCAGGGGGTTTATCCCTGAGTGCCCTGAAATTTGATTCTCCTAACAATTTTGCCAGGCCCTAACCTTTGACTAGCTTGTTCGGTTTTACTTCTAGGTTGAACTCCTGAATTATGGCTAACCACTGACCTCTCTTACCATCATTGTCTGGTTGTACCAAGATATCTTTGACAGTTCTTGTTGGAACATAGGCAATTATTTTGGAATGAAATACATATGTCCTAAAATATTTTAGAGCTTTCACCATTATGTACGCTTGTTTTTCCAGTATATCATATCTCAATTTGGCATCCCTGAGAATTTTACTAAAAAAATATGTCAGTTGTTTGAAACCTTCTTCATTCTTTTACAGGAGTACCGTTGCGATAGTATGTTGGAATGCAAAATAAAAGATTAGGAATTCCTTAGTATAGTCCAAACTAGATAACACTGGCACTTATCTTATAACTTTCTTAACCTACTCGAATGATGCTTTAGCTTCGACGGTCCATTTCATTTCACTATCTTTCTTCAACATATCTGTAATTAGTTTGACAATTTCAGCGAAGTTAGGGATAAATCTTCTCAAAAAAATTATCTTCCCTAAAAAAGACCCGATTTTTTTCTTATTTCTAGGAATGTTTATCATGTCAATAGCCTCAACTCGATTGGGGTCGACCTTGATTCCATCCTTCAAAACTATATGATCCAAAATCTTGCCTTCTTGCATAGCAAAATGAGACTTCTTAGGGTTTTGAGACAAACCACATTTTCTACATTTCTCAAAGGTTTGTTTGAGATGAACCACATGTTCTGCATCATAATTTGAGAAGACTGTTAGATCATCTAAGTAAATAAAAACAAATTTATCTCTCTCACCGATGAAATATATATCCATATCTCTTTGGAAAGTAGCCCCTGCATTCATCAAACCAAATGGCATTTTATCATACATGAAAATTCCCCACGGCATGGTGAATGCAATTTTTTCTTTATCATCTTCGTGGACAACAATTTGGTTGTATCTGGAGAAACCATCAATCATAGGCATTCTATTAGCTCCAACTACTTTTTCCAAGACATGATCCATTTTTGGTAGTGGGTAGTTGTCTTTAAGGGATGACCGGTTTAATTCCCGAAATCTACACAAAGACTTATTTCTCCACTTTTCTTCCTGACAGGTACCAAATTTTCTACCCATTCAGAATACTTGAGTGGGATGATAATCTTTGCATCGAGAAGCTTCTTGAATTCCCTTTCTATTACTAGAAATAGGATAGGATTTATCTATCTCAGCTTCTACCTAAAATGTTTGATACCATGCTTCAAAGGAATCTTATGTTCAATTACAGAGGTATCGTAAGTTTTAGATCGTCATAGGGCCATGCAAAGACTTCTTTATATTGTTTAAGCGATTCAACATATTTATTATTTGCTTGTGCTGGAAGGTATTTAGATATCTTGACCAATTTAGGATCCTCTTTAGTTCCTATATTACAGTCTTCAACCTCTTCGGGCTAAGGTCATAAGGTATATTTTAAGGGTATATCATCTTGGTCAAAGAATCTCTCTAATGGTATCAGACCTCTGGGGATCTGATTATTCTTAAGCACAAACATTCGGTGATTGGCGATCTTATCCTGGAAATTTTTAGGATCTTCACATTTCTACATGATTAAGATAGGATCGTTCTTATTTTCTTGATCTATATGAGTCTCACAAAACTCGTCAACCATTTCCAGGAATTGCTTAATTTTCTCCTCGTCTTCAAAGACTTTCCAGTGCTGAACAATATTTTGGATCGAAGGTCTGTGTCTCATTTTGATATGATACTTCAGTTTTAGGACAGTAGGTGGTACAAATGTCGCAACTGCTTTGAATAAAGAGTATGCTTGTTGATTTTCCATTCTGGGAATGTAGTGAATGTTAAAGGATGAGAATAAATTATCTATTAAATCCCAGGCGCAATTTACGTATGACCTTAGCCTTGGATGTTTAGCTTAATATTGTTGCTTTATTTGTTTCACAATAATATCTGCATCACCATAAACTATTAGATGTTCAATTTTCAACTTTCTGTCAGCCTCTAATCCTAAGACTAGAGATTCATACTCACAAACATTATTTGTATAATCAATATCCCACTGCAATATGTATGAAAATGGGATAACATACTCATCTCCTGGTGCTACAAATAACACTCCATCCCCTGCCCCTTCGCACGATGATGCGCCATCATAAAACATTTTCCATACTCTACTATTTACATTTTTCTTTGTTTTTTCTATTTTTTTAATTTTTTTTCTTCTGTTCATTCTTCAAAATCATCATTTATTGATAAAATACAATTTCCTAAATCCTAATCGAAAACATAGAATGGATAATTGTTTGGGTTTTTTGGGTCACTTACAGCATATACTAGTCTAGTCTCTCTGTATAATCGAGTAAATTGTCCACTGCAAATTGGGATAGTAGCATAAGTCATGTCTAGATGAAGTGATCCTCCTAATTTTGCGCCCCAATATATGGATAAGAGCATGCCTTACTTGGTAGGGACGTCAACAACAACTACATCCATAAGGATACTCTTTACAAGGATCTATGCAAGATTTACTACCGAATCTTTGATCATGCCAAGACTCTTAACTTTTATGGAATCAAACGAGTATAAGTCTTGACAAGGTCTAGTGATTTTAAGACCCAAATTTTCCATGATAAATTTAGGCATTAAATTGTGAGAGGCCCTAGAATCTAAAATGCAATTGTGAAGTAAGTGGTCATGCACAATTAATGTAATATAAAATGGAGCAACAAAATCCTTAGTATTTTTGATGTGCGGACCAAACATAATTGTAGATCTTTCATCTTGTATATTGATAACATCTATGTGACATTCAACCTCAGAAAAATTTATCATCTTAGAAAGTGGTTTTTTATAAATTAGATTCTTGGCAAGATCAACCAGGAGCATGGGGATTTTAATTTTATTTAGTTCATTTTCTAAACTGAAACCTCTAGTTGTTTTTTTTATTTATCTGGTTGGATATTGTGCTTCAATATTCTCAGTTTTCTTAGTTTGTGTTTCTCTTGTTTCAAATGTTTTTGTTTGTTCGGGCAGCTTGTGTTTTAACTAGCGGTTTAGTAACAACTGCTTCGTTCGCTTTATTTATCGATAAAATATTTGTCGGTGGAACATTTGTAGAATTTTTTTCTCTAGGGCTTAAATTGTACTTCTGTTGAAGTTTGACCATTATGGAGTCAGTGATTCCCGGATATGCAGACTCTCCTAGATTATTTATACTTTCCTCATTATTAAAGAGGGGTTCTAGGTCTAGAGACTTTTCATAATCCTGTCTAGTTAAATGAGGCTCTTGGTCGCCATCACTTAGGTTGTTTAGATCCTCTTCTAACCCCTCATAATTTTTCATATCATCCCTTTTCATAAAAATTTCCATTTTAAACGGATCTTGGATTTTTTGATATTTGTTTTTCACTTGTCTCTGTTGTGTCTAGGGGTTAGGATTTCTCCTGAACTGATTTCTAGCGAACGGATCAGGTTTGTCTTGGTCTATTTCCATTCTAGATATTTTGTTCAACAAATATTTGATTATCTTATCCATTTCATCCATTTTTTCTTTCGCAGACTTCCCAGATTCGGAGGGCCCTGCTTGTTCCCTAAAACATTTAGGTTCTTTGGTTCCTGTCTCAACCTTGGATTTTAATTTACCAAATGCCATCATATTTGATTTGATTTCTATGGTATCATCTTGCATTCCTACCATAGTGGCATATATTCTTTCTCTCAGGAGTAGGGAAAAGTTGGGTTCAAAAGCCCCTGCAAAAGTTACCTTTGGCATAGGTTGAGAGGGTTTAACTTCAGTTGGGATATTATGGTATAGTTTGTTGAACCTATGAGTAAATTCGAGAACCAACTCAAAATTCCTTTTTCTTAAAGCCCCAAATTCAATCAAATAGTAAAGATGATCTTTCTTTTCTTTCCACTGTCTTAAAAATGCATTTTCTAGATCATCGTATAACCGTAGGGATCCTATCGGGAGTCTCTGAAACCAGGTTCTTACATGTCCTTCAAAGGTTTGCACTAAAATCCTTGAGTATACATCTTCATGCTCAATGCCAAGGATATCATCAAACTGATCGAAAAAGGCTATGTGCCCTGTTGCGGTTAAATCCCCTTCTCTCGTAAATTTGGGTAAGTTCTTCGTATAATTTTCAGGTAAATCATTAAGGAAGGAAGGAAGGACCAAGGGAGCGTATCTGGCCACTACCTTGGAAAAAATTATAAGGGGTGGGGGTTGTCCTTGACCCTGTCCACCTGCTCTTCCACCTCCAACACCACCTCCTCTAACAACAACCATTGGAAGTCTAGGGGACGGACTTTGGGAAAAAGGAGGGTTCTAAAAAACTTCGAGGGATCGAAGTGTTGACCTTTCAACTTCTTTGGGATGTGGTAAAGGAAATTCCTGAAAAAGGTCATTAGGAGATGAAAATTATGGAAGAGGAGGAAAAGGAAAGTGTGGAGTGGTTTCTTTAGAATTACAAGATGTATAAATAGGAGACCCGATAGGGGATGAATCCAGGTATACAATCTGATCCTCAGGGTTTCAGAGAAACAAAACCTTTACCTCAGGTAAGGATGAGGTTGGCGGAGTATTAGCGACAATGGGTAAAGATGAGGATCTTTCATTCTGATCTTTAGGAGTATCAGTCAAGTCAATATCAGTATTTATTTTGGGCAAAACTTCCTCTGTGTTCTCAAACCTAACCTTGGGTTCACTAGTTGATGCCTCCATAGAGGGTGTTTGTTTAAAATTCTCTTCAGTGGTTAGTTCTTCAACCGAAACTTTAGTATTAACTTGTGCAACTTTGGGTTGGTATATTTTACATGTCGATGCCGTAGTCGATTTGAGGTATCCTTTTGGTTTCAACAACCTTTCGGGATCTGATATAGGTGTGGTCTGCTTATCGTCTGGGTTCTTTATGGTATTCTTTCGACTGAATGATAGTTTATCTGTAGTGGAGTCGCCAAGTCAAAGATAAAAATAATCCCTACTTGTGTATTCAATCTTTGTTCACTATCAAAGACAGAATATTACCTTGTCATTTTCCCAAGGAAAAATAACTTTGTTTCTTCATCCCCGACAACGATGCCAAAAAGATGTTCCTAAGATTAAACTTAAGGCTCAAAGAGTAATGTCAGGCATCAGGAAAGTTTAAAGAGAGTTTTTTTTAGAAGTTCTTTTTCTACCTTAGTTATATGAGAAAAAAATCCTTAAATGTAATTAACAGTATGGAAGCACAAAGGTCATATTTCGTGTTTGAGTCAAAATTGTAATATCGAATGGTATCAGAGAAATATACAAAACTGTTAAACAAATATAGGCATCAATTACTGAAGAGTCTCACCTTGTTGCAGTGGAAGAAAATAGATAGTGTAACCTTGAATAAAGTATAAAATACAGTAATCTACACAACTCATAGGTCTTGATTTACTCATAGTAAATGTAGAGGAAAAACTTCTTACTTAATAAATTACTGATGCAATATGATTATAATAGTTGTTGTACTAAATTGAAATCAAACATTTATCAAGGAAATGCTTAAAGAAATGCTAATATATGGGAGAACAGAAGAAAAACATAACCCAAACTAACACAATTTGGAATCTTTGTCTGCACTTGTATTAATACTCAGTAAGGAGATTTTTCTCTATTACATTCGGCAAGAAGAAACCCCCATGATAGATCTTGAATCTATGTATTTATACAAACTATCTCAACTCAAAAGGGTTGGAATTCTTATAATTACAAATAATAAATATTTTTGAATAAGGAAACAAAATGTAAAATATGTAGAGCTCCACTAGCATTTTCCTCTGTCTCTTCGTCTGCTGGCAGAAACATTTCTTTCCTTCATTATTTAGCCTAGATACAACTATCGTATGATCTTCTTGGTGATTTGGCATTCATTTATGGCATTTTTTGTTTGCTTCCATCTGTTCCTCAAATATGTGAATAACATGTGCATGTTCCCTCACTTATTTCTGGATGTTCTTGTTTTCCTATATTCAACACATTGGATGCATTTACTCAATACTTGCACCACTAACCTTGAAGGCTCAATTGCTTCCTTCACATCGAAAGTGTATAATTCCTCTTTACCTGAGGCTGATTTTCTTGTATCATTTTCACTCCTTCAAATGTGATGTGTAATTGTAATCTTGGGTTTACTATCCATTTATTTATTTGAAAGAGATCAATCTAGTTCATTTTCTGGATGGCCTTTAAAGCTTCTTCTTTGATTGTTCTAGAATTGTACTTGTTCTTTGCCATATCAATTTGACCCAGGGCTTCGAAGATAAAATTTCCTTCAAAATCAATTAGTTCTTTGTCTAGTGAAGACAATGCTTCTAGACAAGCTTCATTTACCTCTCTGGAAAGTCTTTTTCTTTCTGCTAGATTTGTTTCCCATGCCTTTAAAGACATATAAGATTTTATTTGTTCCGAAAGAGAAAGTCAACGAACATCTGGGACATCATCCTTTGGTACCAATAAGAAAACCTCTTGAAAATTAACTTGAGATGAGCGAGCTTCTCTTTCTTTAATATAGATATCTTTTAGAGTTAGGTCTACTGCTTGGTAGCATTTCTGGATGGCATCGACCTTCATGAAGAGATCTTTCTGGGATATTTATAGTTTTTCATTTACCTCCAGTGCTTGAGTCTGAAAAGTTGATATCTCTATTGATGTACCTTCAGTTAAGTATAACCTGGCTTGCAATTTATTTATTAACTCTTCTTATTGAGTGACCAATCATCTATTGGCATGTGAATTCTGATGGAGCTCTTCAATGCTAGCTTGCAACTATTGAATTTGATTCCTGTCATAAGCTCTGATCTATTCAAAATATTGGTTCATCTTATTCTTCACATTATGTTCCATGGTCATTATTTGATCTTGCAACTTCCCTACCAACATGTCTCTCTATTTTATTTGCTCAGAAAACTTTCTACAGACCATTGATTAACAGTGGAAAAAGCGCCCAATGAACCTGCAACTTCCTTTGCGAATTCTGTATCATCTCGGTTCTATTCATTGTACACCATTATTTTCCTTTTGACTATCGCTCCATCTTTCTGATGTGTTTCTCTTTTAACGATGGCCCTCTGTTTCTTGATGAAGAAGAAGTCTGAAGGAGGCATCTCTTCGGGTGAAATTGGGGTGAGATCATCTATAAAAATGACTTCGGAACTAGGATTTCCGAAACTAGATTGTAAAGGTGTTAATGAAATAATAGGAGAACCGATCTCCTTATACATATTTTGCACAACAATGTTGGTCGCAGAGGTTGTTGGTGTAGAAAGAGATGTATCATGTCCTTGCTTTAGGAAGGCTTCAAAATGATCCTTTTTCTAAGGGTCGAGTGGATTTGACAATGAAGCTTGCAATTCTCGAGTCAAAACTTCAGAATCCTTTGGGGTTTCCTCAGTATCTTGTTTACCAGAGTTCCTTGATCCAAAATCTAGGGGTGAGATTTCCCATGTAGGCAAAGTGGCTACCAATTCTCCCTATAGTACTTTTGGTAAATTGTTTCGTCTATGTCTTTGAAAGCTGAGGAAGTTGGCTTGTTGATCTGGGGACAAGGTTTGTAATCTGTTCAAAACTTCTTCATAAGACTAGACTCCCCTAAACATTTCATCCTATGGGGAGTTTTCATGTATATATCTCTTCATTTTGTATTGGGCCAAGTGATTTTCCATGATCTTGTGTGGGTCGTTCCTTTTAAATTTGATGTCAACAAAGTTGACATTCTCCAAAGCTGCATCCTCTACTTTTGAGTGACTGAAGTCTAAAATTGAAAACATACCAACCTGGAGAGGGAAGGTAGGCCATACCTTTTTATGGGCTACTTTCAGCTCCTTGTTGATGCCCCCTATTACTATTTGATAAGATACTTCTCGGAATACTAGCTGGTATGGTAAAATTTTTGGAAGAGAATGGGGAGAGACAAAGCATCCGAAAACCCTGATGTAAGAAAATTTTTCTTCGATGTACCAATCTGCTATTTTGCCTAGGTTTCCCATGATTCTGTCTGAAATTCGAGGGGGTGGGAAAACATATAAATCTATATGAATGGGCACCACTACATGGTGGAAGATTTCGTAGAATAAATCTTTGGCCTTTTCCTCCCACAATTTGGAGTGATAGAAGTGGATAGGTTCTGCGTTAGTCGGTGTCCAACTCCAATTCATTAGTGGGAAAGGGGTTATGAAGCAGATAGAATCCATGATATATGAAGACATATAGAAAGGATCATATTGGCCCTTTAATTTAGCCAATTTGTAATCGTTGAATTCTTTGGAAAAATTATCCGACAACATCTTGGCCCAGTTAAAAGCGTAGCCCTCATCTACCTCATGCATTATCGACACCCATTCCACTGGGAAGTGACTAGGAATCTTCTTCCCAAATAGTATACGGAGCATCATAGCTATATAATTCATGTGAGTATCTAATGATGTTGTGGCATACATGCCATGGGCATCGGCCCTGAACTTCTCCGGGTGCCCCCACTAGGACTTGATTATATCAGGATAACGTTTGTCATATTGTATGCATTCTTGTTGCTCGAAATCTAACATAAATGTTGTATTGTAAGTATATTCATTCTTGGGAGACAGTTTATACATTACTTGGAGATTCTCTGGTCGGAACGAGCCCATGCCAACTTTCTGGTGGTTGGTAATTCTCCTGGTTTGAACATCGACGTTCTCCAAGGCCAAGCCTATCATGTCGTTATACAACATGAGTCTACACCGCACAACTATCTTGTGTAGCTCTGATTGAGCTATATAATTGAGTTTAGCTTCATGAGTGTCGCTCACTTCATCGTCGAAATTGTCTGGGCAATTTATAAGCTCATGCTCCAGAATCTCGAAACACCTGTGTCCAAGAGTTCACAATGTCTATTGCTCGTGGTGTGGTATCTGACAGAATGTCTGCATTTGGATTTGAACCTTCACCAGTTGCATCAGTATTGTTAATCAACTTCCATGGTGCCATGATATCGATAGAAACAAAATAGAGTTACCTGTTGCAGGGGATTGCGTGAGCTTCTCAGTTGAATAAAACTTACTACTTTGCGAAAGGTGAAATGGAATTCAAAAACAAAGTATTTTATTTACATCCGGTGCATTGATTCGAGTATACCTTTTCTGACGAAAAATTTATGATCTTTAATGGGAAAGTATACATGATGATCCACAATCTATGTTAAAAATCATTACCATTGATTTGCGATAAATGCCATTAATATTCGATGGTTTGAGTTTCGTGGATTTTGGATGAAACATAGTTGAACTTTCCCAAATCGTGAATCAACGAAAGGTTAATTACGAGATAATCTATTTTAAAATATTAATTAATCATGTTTAACTTCAAGTGCTTCGGATATTCAGAATTCAGAATTTTTAAATGTAACTTGAGAAGAAATCCCTGAAACCTGAAATTGCGAAATGATTAATTATCCAATAATCGCTTTTAAGATCTTAATTAATCATATTTTAGTTCAAGTGCTTCGGAAATTCGGACTTCAAAGATTTTGGGATATGATGAAGGGTAAACGTTTGAACTCTGAAACGTGAAGTCATTAATTATCCTTTGATCAAGATTAACTTAATTAATTAAGATTTAATATTTCGGCATTTTAATGCTTCGTGGGTTTGCGAGTTATCTCTTTGTTATATTTTCGAAAGGACATCCCCCATAGTGATGTGTTGAATATGACATAATTCTATATGACATGTCGAGACCAGGGGTTGCCATGGTTTACTTAGAATCGTATGAATCTTCAGATGAAAATGTTGGAAATGGATGCCATGTGTCAACCCAGGGAATACTCAAAAGATACACGTGTACTATGATTCGTGTCCTTTAAAGGTTTATGAAAAAGTGATAACGAACACTTTCAATTTTCGGGAATTTAATCGTGAAGACCTATCGAAATGCTTGAAGCGCAAAACTCCAAAGAGACCTTTAGTGATTTGACTCTTTAACAATCAGGAGGCTCCAAAACTCTGGGAAAAGAGGGGATCATTTTATCAAATGGGGAACTTCATCAACGATGGATATCATGTGCACCTTATGACCAAAAATAAATTTGATTTAAACTTCAAAAGTTGATTTCTGAGTTGCCACTTTAGGAAAGATGAAGTTGAGAAAGTAAAGCTCAAATTTTAGGATTATATGTGTTCCAACACCTTCTACAAGCTTAATTCTTGTGTATATTTTCTTTATGGTCCGTAGGAGCCCCAATCCAAGTCCTTCGGACAAACACATTTTAAAGTTCAAAGAATATGTAACATACTACATATTTTTTAGAAATTTCAAGAGAGCTATTTCGAGATCAGTTTCGACTGTTCTTTGTAACTTTGAGTTTTGAGTATAAAGTATTTGAGATTGATATATCATTATCTTTATTTGAGATGCCCATGTGTCCACTTTGTTAAAGTTCTCTTATGCATGCGAATAATCTTCTTTTTATTTTTATGTGATCAGAAATTGTTAGTTTAACTATGATGGATGTGAGGAAATTTTGCGTATTTGTTTTAATTGTATGAAATGTGCGGTTCCTGGTCCTTTCTCAGGAACTTTATTTAAAAATAAAACAAAACATTTTTCTTTCTTGCAATATTTATATTTCTTTGATTACTACGATGAAATTCTGCAAAGTCCCATATTCTGAATATCTAGATTTCCAAGAAAATCTTAAAGTAAAGAGGAGTACCACCTCTATAAAAACACAAGGGGATTTACATCCTTGAAAAGTTGTTGTTTCAGTCCTAACAGATTCAAGCATTAGCATTGACAAATGGTTTTCATTGATGTCAAAGGTCAAGAAGATTGTGACAGTCATAAATATTACTGATGTAGATAATATTTGCACTTTCCCCGAGTGACAACGCCATAAAAATGAAGTTCACTGTGCAAAAATAAAACAACCAAAATGATTTTGGGTTGCACAGAGTTGAAGAAAATCAAGATTGGAAGATGGATGAAATGTCCCTGAATAGACAACGATATCAAGAAGATACTTTGTGGTAGAATGATTACAGAATGTTGAAGCTTGAATGACACAAAGGAAGCTCAATTAATAATCATAAATCATGTCCTAAAATGGTTGAGTCCTAAATCAATTTGTTAACATGAAGAAATACATGTTTTCGAATCAAAGGAAATCACAATTGTTGATTCAACATAGAGAAAAAATTTGAATCATTGATTTATTGGAGGACCAAAGAACTGAGAATTGTGGCCATTGGTAGCAAATTCAAGTCATCAGAGTGATCAAGTGTAGCAAAAACCATTGAATCTATGTTGCTCCGTTTCGAGAAGGAGAGTGACGAGGATGCCAATGTGGCAGCCAAAGTTTTCTAGGGATGACGTGAGTCAGCTTTTGATTGTACTAGACAAGAATTGACCCAGTTCTGTGCAAAGACCGTAGGTTATCATCTCAACCATTGAATTTGAGTGGATCTCCATCATATGTCGTAGAATAGTTGGAGTGGACCGTGTAACCTATGGAAAACATACGCCGAAGACAAAAATGGATCACATGAGCCAATGAGAATCATTGATTGAAGAGAATGAATGAAACGAGAGTCATAGATCTATCATCAAACTAGTTTTGCATGAATATGTTTAAGATGTTATCTCGGTCATTGAGTTGGAACGGGGAGTGGATCTCCACCATTTGTCGAAGAAGTGATGATTAGACTACATAGTGATTTTTGCAGAGAATGTACTCCAACGATGATGAGGAAAGATAATTTTTGTGCAAGTTGAAGGACCGATGCAATCGAAGCTGTTGATTTCAGATTCTGAGGACCATTGGATCCGTCAGAGTACAATCCATCGAAATGGAAGCACCTCAATGAAGAGGACCTCCTAGGAGAAATCTAGACCATAGGTCAGTGAACATGTGAGATGCAATCTTAGTCACAGATTGTTGTGGGCCCCACCTAATCAGTTAACGATAAAATGAAGAAACGAGTGTTAATCGTTGGTTAACTTTAAGTTGCAACAAGAATCAAGACCATTAGTTAAGGAATTTGAGGACTGTTGGATCCGTCAGAGAAAATCGTCAAATAAGAGACATCAAAATTGAAGTTTATACTCATGCTCCTACTATCTCGACAAAGATGGTCATCAACTTAGTGTAAAAGAGAGAATAGATCGATGATTTCAATCAAATGAAAAGATGAATTGACAGATACCGAGCGTCGAAGTGGAGTTGAGTGTTTCAGTGCCCCAATGATTTTGATATCAAGGAAACAATTGATGAACAAGATCATATATGAATCAAATCTAATGGTGGTTGAGCACCAAGGACCAATGAACAAATCGCGTACAATAGAGGAAGGTTGAGACCAATTTTTGGGAAAGGTTTTGATAGCCCAATTTTGAAGGAATATTTGAAGGTTGGAATTGACCATGTGTGTGGATAAATAAATGAGCGTGTGAGATCTATAAATAAATGTGCTTGAATAATTTTGAGTGTGAGTGATGGAAACGAGGAGTGGTGAGATGTGAGTTTCTCAAGTGTGAGAACGTGTGGTGTGGTGTGAGAAAGATATTGATGGAGGCAAACCGTTGAAGAAGAGCTATGAGTCTCACAGGTCTAAGGATACTAGAAAATGAAGGGAAGATAATGTAATTGTCTTGGGGTGTAGATAAGTGCGTGGGAGAAGTGGATTGTGTGAAGAGAAGCACTAAGGTTCTGAGGTTTGAAGACATCATGCACTACAAGGAAAAAAAAATCATAAGGTTACTTACTTCAGGGTGGTAGGGTGGTTCAGGGGAGAGGATTGGAGTCCTCATATTTTTAATAGGTTTGTTCCTGCAAACCATTATTGTTAAAAATATTACCAACTTAACTTTGTCGAGAACTTTGTTGAGTTCTCATTTTTTCAAGGGTCGCATTTTTACCCCATTTTTAAAAATGGTGCTATAGGTAGCACAACCCCCCCTGCCCCTTTAGGTGGTATTTTGATTTTTTTAATTTTATGATCCATAATATTTCCATAATATTTTTTTTAAATGCTTATTTTTCATCCGTTTTCAAAATTTTCTATTTTTTTTTTCAATGGTGTTTTTAGTCATTTTTCAATACTTCTTTCAATCTTAAAAATATTTTTTACCATTTACTTTTTTGAAATTAAGATTTTTCGAATTATTGCGTCTCCTTAATTAATTTATAGTTCCATACTTTTAAAATATAGTGGAAAACATCATTTTTAAAACATTGTTTACCTTTACTTCAATACATAGAAAATAATTGTAGTTAAATAATATTATTTTTAAATATTTAACAAAAAAAAATACAATTTGATTTTTTTTTATAAATTAAAAACTATAAAAACTAAGGAAAAAAAACAATTGAAATTGAAATTAATAAAATATAACAAAAGAAATAAAAGAAAATTTATATTAAAAATAATAATAAAGAAAAACTTAAAAA
>JZKD02S1674235.1:243810-254530 GCA_000966675.3 Picea glauca | reverse complement strand
ATGGTTGCATCTCTGATATATTTCTGTTATATTACTGGATATACGCGATATTTCTGTGCATTTCTTTCATTAAATCTCCGCTCTCATTTCGTGCCGAAAATAATCCGGATCAGGTATGTTATTTATAGGTCATCTCACCATTTTCGTAATAACATTTTTCATAGAATGATTCATACCATGAAATTGGTAGCCCATTGAGGAAACATATACAAGTATCTATGGTACAAATTGCATCTTGTGGGTCATTGTATTTTTGGAGTTACACTCCATGGAAAATAGGTTTTGTGGCTAGTCCTTAAACTAGTCTAAAACATGTGTTTCGGGTAAAACCATCATAAATTCTTCATAACAGATCCAAATTCAGTAAGACAAAATGTGTTGGTTAGAGTACATTCTGTAGTATTTTGTGTGAAATTTTCATATCCATAAAACAAATATTCCATGTGGGGCACGTTCTACAAGTTCGCTCTCTAGAATAAACCAGAATTCAACAAGGTATGTGATCATATACACCAAGTCTATTACAAAGTTACAAATCAGATTTGAATGATTTTGGTTGAAGTACATGTTGGGTACATGGTTGAGACGAGTAGTTGATGAGTTAGCACATACATGAGGTGTATATTTGAAGATGTTGGTACATCTTGATGAGTAGTTGATACATGATTGGTACTACTTGGTACATGGTTGATGCAATTGTTTATGATACAGGTTGACTACAGGTTGGTGCATGGTTGATGCACTTGTTTATGGTACAGGTTGATTACAGGTTGTTTGGTATAGGTTGGTGCATGTTTGATGCACTTGTTTACGGTACATGTTGATTACAGGTTGAGGTATAGGTTGATGCATGGTTCAGGTTATTGGTACAGGTTTTTTGGTGTAAGTTGATTGGTACAGGCTTATAGGAGTATATCTCACAGTGATAGTGTGATAGTGGTTCCATCATTCTAATTATATTTCAGGGTGGTTGGACGGGGCAAGGACATGTGTTTGTAGCCACCTTCCAGTTGTAGCTGGAGATAATAGAGGGTTGTATCCTCCTTATGGTTGTAGCGAGAGAATTGGGGAGATGGATATTCCCTGAGGTTGTAGCCTTAGAAACTAGGGGGTTGGAGCCTCCTTCCAATTGTAGCTGGAAAACAAAGGAAGTTGGTGCTTCCAATGAATGTAATTCTTAAAGACATATAAGAAAAATCATTATGTGGTTTTCTCCCACTGATCCAAATGGATATCAGTGGCCACCCACCTTTTCCAACTGGCTCAAAATAGTTTTCTGGCAATTTACTATTTTTATCAGTTTTCATTTCCGAAGCCGTTTTGAGGCCCTAAACAATGTTTTTTGGGGAAAATAGGTTTTAAATATGGAATTTATTTAAATTTTTTGCCCTAAAATGAATCTCCTCAATGATACCTTTCTAACGGGCTATCATACGCCTAAAACGGAGATCGTATGCAAAAGTTACGACCCCGGAAAGATGATGTACTAACTTACCCAAACGGGGCCCACATGACTTTTGGCGCTTCATCTCCTAGGGTTAGGTTTTTGGATGTATAGGGTTTTTGGCATTTCTTCTTATTGTAAAAAGGCCTTCAGAGCCTCATTTTAATCATCTTCTTGCGAATGAGCGCAGTCGTCACATCTCTTCTCAGAGATAAGCCGCCACCATTCCAGCAAGCTTGTTTCCGCTGCATTTTACAGTTTCAACTTATTTCGTTATTGAATAGAAAACCAGTTTTACTGTATCTCTATTATTTTTTGCTAAGAACCTATTAATAATCTGTATTCATTTCATTCTTCTCATAAAATTCGTATCAGTGGTATCAGAGCGGTCTGCTCCTTGTCGTCTTAATGTATGTCCCCGACGAGGTCGGAGTACAAAGAGTTGGGTCTCAAGCTTGTTTCTCTTGAGGACAAAATCTCTCACACGCCCAAGTGACCTCTCATGGAAGGAGAAAAGAAATATGATGGGACAGGAGATCCTTTCAAACTGTTGATTGAGGAATCCCTCACGCAATAGAGGAATGAGATGATGGATAGTTTCGCGCAAATCATTCGACGACTACCAACAGGTGACACATATTCTTCGAATGAAGGTGTTGCCCTCTTCAAGGTACAAATAAAGTTTGATATTCCTATATTTGAAGGTCAGATAGACGTAGATGTTGTAGACAAGTGGTTGAATCTACTAGAAGGGTATTTTTCTATCCATAACTTTTCAAATAAGGAAAAGATTACTTTCGCGCTCCTCAAAACTATTCCCCATGTCAAATATTGGTGGGAAAATTTATGTGAGAAAAAGGAAATAGAGGAACCCTCATTATTACAGTCACAACCACTTAGGAATCCTTCAGGGATGCTATTAAGGAACAATACTACCCTGTCAGAAGTTATGACGACCTGTATACCAAATGGACCACACTGTGGCAAGAAAGAGACCAAGCAATGCCAGATTTCACAAATATCTTCCATACCTTGCACACCAAGATGGGTATCAAAGATTTAGAGAGACATCTGGTGCTCAAGTATTGCGGTGTTTTTCATAGATACATCTAGACTGAAATGGATTTTATGGACATCTCATCCTTGGGCACGACCTATCGATATGTCATCAAAATCAATGAGAAGATGGACCCCTCACAACCCCTCACAATAAAAGCTAGGAAAGGGTGGCCCCAACCCACAAAAAAAAGGACAGAGAAAAGATGGACAGTATTAGGAAAACTAGTCCAAGACGCAAGAAAAGAAGGACACCAGAAAGACAAAGAAAGACATCGGGAAGTGGTGTGACTTCCATAAGAGCCCTTGGCATAACACTGCTAACTGTCACTCAAAGTTGTTGTTGGTGGCCAAAGTAAAAGCCTCTGAATCAGATGTGGATTCTGACTCTGATCCAAAACCAGAAAGGGGAATATGTATCATTGACATAGAACCCAGTGCCACCGTTGCTAACATCGAGCTCCAGCCTAGTGAACCAGATGAGCCAAAATAAGGAGAGTGCCCCTTCCATTCACAGATGTGGGTAAAAGGCACCCTTCTTCACTTCATCGTTGATAGTGGTAGCTAGAAGAACCTCATCTCAGTAGAGGTCATCAAGCGACTAGACCTGCCAACCACACCGCACCCACAACCCTACACCATTGGATGGCTCTTCCAAGGAAGCGATCTCCGCGTCAGCCAACAGTGTCGACTGTCGTACAACATCAAGCCCTTCAAAGATGAGGTATTGTGTGATGTTTCTCCTCTTGAAGTTTGTGATGTTCTTTTGGGACAAGATTATTTATGGAAACATCATGTTGTATATGATTCTAGGCCTCGTAGTGTTATTATTACTTTGAACAAGAAATTGTATAGGATACCCGAGGAAATATCACCTAGTGTTATTTACTTTATCTCTGCTAAGAAATGCAGGAAGGTCATCTCTCAGATGGGGAAGTTTTTCTTCTTCGTGTTTCCCTCTCAGAATAAGTGAAAGATAAAATCCACATATAGAGTCTCTGTGGCCGACCTCTCCACATAAAAAAAGCAATTAGATAAGGTCGTGGAAGAATACTCAGATATCTTCTCCTCACCTACAGGGGTACCTCTTCACTACTAGGTCAAGTACCCCATCGATATGACCCCTGACGCATTGTTTCCCATGGGCCAGTCTATCACCACTCTCTGTTATAGAATGACGAGATCAAGCGACATATCCAAGAACTACTCCAAAAGGGGAACATCCATCCTAGCTCATCACCTTGCAGGAGCCCAATCGTGCTTGTACAGAAGAAATATGGAACTTGATGACTCTGCATTGATTATCGGGCTCTGAATAAAATCACAGTCAAAAATCGGTACTCGATTCCCCGAATCAATGACGTCCTTGATCAACTCACGGGGGCCAAATACTTCAGTAAGATTGATCTGAAGTCTGGCTACCACCAAGTCCTGATAGAACATACAAATGTATGGAAGACCGCCTTCAAGTCAAAGGAAGGCCTTTTTGAATGGTTGGTCATGCCCTTTGGTTTGACAAACTCTCCATCCACTTTCATGAGGATGATGGATGATATCCTATGACCATTCACCAATACATTTTTAGTAGTGTATCTAGATGACATTCTCATTTAATGCAAGACTTGGGTCGAACACTTACAACATATTCAACAGGTTTTGCACACCCTACGGCAGCACATGCTATACGCCAACAAGGAAAAATGCTCCTTTGGCATGGACAGGGTCCATTACCTGGGATACATCATTGATCAGCATGGCGTACATGTGGATCCATCCAAGATCAAATTCATCCATGACTGGTCGGCCCCAACAACACTCATTGAGCTTCGAAGCTTCTTGGGCCTTACCAATTTCTACTGCAGTTTCGTGTTGGGATTCTACCATATTGAATGGGCCCTCAGCCAAATAAACTGGGGTGGTGGTAAGGTGAAATTTGCGTGGGTCTAGTCCCAACAACAAGCATTCAATGATTTGAAGCAGTGCTTGTGCTAAGCCCCAGTGCTTTCACTACCAGACCTGCAACAACCCTTTGAGATCGAGATAGATGATTCAGACTATGCTGTCGGCATCATTCTCACTCAGTATGGCCACCCAGTGGCTTATCATAGTGAGGCACTATTAGATATTGTCCATAAGTACCCTACTTATGACAAAGAAATGTACTCCATTGTGTAAGCCTGCCGCCAGTGGAGACATTACATTCTTGGGAAGGAGACATTCATCCACATTGATCATAAGCCACTGTAGTTCATCCAGACACAATGAAAATTGTAGAATGAATGCCATCAAAAGTGGTCCACATACTTGCATCAATTCCACCTCAACATCAAGTATAAAAAATGAAGCACCAATCCCATCATTGATTTCTTCAACAGACCTCCAGTCACAGAACTCACCACGGTGCTAGACTCTTTCAGCCATGAGACCTCTGGATGGCCCCAACTCTATGAGACAGACCTAGACTTCACCACCACCTACCAAATGTTGGGTGCAAACGCAGTGGTCGATAATTTCCATCTTCAGGATGGGTTGTTTTGTTGTTTGGGCCATATCTTTGTTCCATCAAGCGAGCGAGTGAAGATGATCTGGGAATCCCACTATAGTGGGGTGGCAGGACACTTCAGCGTCAAAAATACAATGGTGATGCTACAAAAACATTTCTACTAGCTGAAACTTTGACAGGAGGTCAGCAAGTATATTAGGTCCTACACTGACTGCGTTATTGCCAAACTGACCACAAAGAAATAGGGCCTTTACACCCCTCTTCCTACTCTTGACATTCCATGGGAATCCATCTCAATGGACTACATGTTGGGCCTCCCATCCACTAAGTGGGGAAATGACTTTGTTTCTGTGGTTGTTGATCTCTTTTCTAATATGGTGATTCAGGTTGCCTGCAAGATGAGCATCATAGCAAAGGCCACTGCCAAGCTCTTCTTTGAATGAGTCTGGGTACATTTTGGAATCCCACAAACCATTGTCTAAGATAGGGACAGTCGATTTCTTAGCACATTCTGGTCGAGCCTCTGGTCACTGTTGGACACCAAGCTCACCAAATCCACGGCCTTCCACCCCCAGATAGATGGCCAAACCGAGGTCGTAAATCTAATGATTGTGCATATCCTTCGCATGTATAATTCAAAACACCCTTTCACATGGAATGAAATACTTCCCTATGTCCAGTATAGATACAACCAAGCCCTACATAGCTCAACCGGCCACAGCCCCTTCCAGGTGCAGTTGGGATTCCAACCATTGGGTCCCATAGATGTTGCACTTCCCCTTCTGGTCACCTCGACCAACTAATCTCCTTCTCCAACTGAAGCTGACAAATCCACCTGGTTCATTGAGAGGATCCAACACATCCGCCAATAGGTTCAGGATATCCTACATAAGTCCAATGACAAGTACAAACAACGCCATGATCAACATCGGGTACCCCATAAGTTTCAGGTGGGTGACAAAGTGTGGTTGCACTTGTAAAAAGAATGCCTTACAGGACCCCATCGAAAGATTTTCCCACCCCATTATGTGTTTTACACTATCACCAAGGCCATGGGGGATAATTATTTTCAGCTCAACATGCCTCCTTTCCTTGGCTTGCACACAGTGTTCAACGTGGATCTCCTTTGCCTTTATTTCCCACCATTATTGGACACCTCGAAAGTAGCAGAACAACTGACACCAAAAAATCTCAAACCCAAATTCATACAATAGGAATCCAATGATCACATTGTGGACACACATATCAAGGGCACTCAACAACAAAATATCCAACTTTATCGAGTTGTCAAAGCAGGGAAGCTCTTGCACCAAAGCAACTGGCTCACCCAGGGCCAAATTCAACAGAAATTTCCTCATATGATGGGGGACCTCAATGTAATGGATAACATTGTTTCCTAAGGAGGGAGGATTGATCTAGACGGATATTGGTGGCCACCCACCTTTTCCAACTAGCTCAAAACAGTTTTCTAGCAATTTTTGTAATTTACTATTTTTAGCAGTTTTCACTTCTGGAGCCGTTTTGAGCCCCTAAATGATGTTTTTTTGGGAAAAACAGGTTTGAAATATGGAATTTATTTCAATATTTCACCTAAAATGAATCTCCTCGATGATACCTTTCCAATGGGCTATCATACGCCTAAAATGAAGATCGTATGCAAAAGTTACAACCCCTGGAAGTTGATGTACTAACTTACCCAAACAGGGCCCACGTGACTTTTGGCGCTTCATCTCCTAGGGTTAGGTTTTTGGATGTCTAGGTTTTTTTGCATTACTACTTATTGTAAAAAGGCCTTCAGAGCCTCATTTTAATCATCTTATTTATAATGATCATAGCTGTCACATCTCTTCTCAGAGATAAGCCGCCACCATTCTAGCAAGCTTGTGTCCACTGCATTTTACAGTTTCATCTTATTTTGTTATTGAATAGAAAATCATTTTTACTCTATCTCTATTATTCTGTGTTAAGAACCTATTAATAATCTGTAGTCATTTCATTCTTCTCATAAAATTTGGATCAGTGGTATCAGAGAATCCTGCTCCTTTTCATCTTAATGCATGTCCCCGATGAGGTCAGAGTACAAAGAGTTGGGTCTTGAGCTTGTTTCTCTTGAGGAAAAAATATCTTGCAGGCTCAAGAAACCTCTCATGGTAGGACAAAATAAATATGATGGGATAGGATATCCTTTCAAACTGTTGATTGAGGAATCCCTCACGCAATAGAGGAACAAGATGATGGATAGTTTTGCGCAAATCCTTCGGTGGCTACCAACAGGCGACGCATCTTCTTCGAACGGAGGTGCCACCCCCTTCAAGGTAAAATAAAATTCGATATTCCTATATTGAAGGTCATATAGACACAGATGTTGTAGGCAAGTGGTTGAATCTACTAGAAGGGTATTTTTATGTCCATAACTTTTCGAATAAGGAAAATACTACTTTCATGATCCTCAAAGTCATTCCCCATGTCAAAGATTGGTGGGAAACTTTCTGTGAGAAAAAGGAAACAGAGGAACCCTCATTATTTACAGTCACGACCACCTAGGAATCCTTCAGGGATGCTATTAAGGAAAAATACTACCCTGTCAGAAGTTATGATGACCCGTATACCAAATGGACCACACTGTGGCAAGAAAGAGACCAAGCAGTGCCAGATTTCACAAAAATATTCCATACCTTGCACACCAAGATGGGTATCAAATATTCAGAGTGACATTTGGTACTCAAGTATCATAGTGCTCTCCATAGATACATCTATACTGAAATGGAATTTCTGGACATCTCATCCTTGGGCACGACCTACCGATATGCCATCAAAATCGAGCAGAAGCTCAAACAAAAGATGCGGCAATTTGGGCCTAGGAACCCCTCACAACAAAAGCCATGAAAGGGCGGCCACAACCCATAGAACAAAGGACAGAGAAAATATGGACAGTATCAGGACAATCATTCCAAGACACAATCAAAGAAGGACACCGGAAAGACAAAGAAAGATACTTGGAAGTGGTGAGACTTCCATAAGAGCCCTTGGCATAACACTACCAACTGCTACTCAAAGAAGTCGCTGGTGGCCAAAGTGAAAGCCTATGAATTAGATGTGGATTATAACTCTAAGCTAGAACCAGAAAGGGGAAGATGGATCATTGATGCGGAACCCAGTGCCACCGTGTCTACCACCAAGCTCCAGCTTGGTGACCTAGATGAGCCAGAAGAAGGAGAGTGCCTCTTCCATTCACAGATGTGGGTAAAAGGCACCCTGTTGCACTTCATCGTTGATAGTGATAGCCAAAAGAATGTCATCTCAGTAGACGTCATCAAGTGGCTAGCCTTCCCGACAACGCCACACCCACAACCCTACACCATTGGATGGCTCTGCCAAGGAAGCGATCTCCGGGTTAGCCAATAGTGTCGATTTTTGTATGGCATCAAGCCCTTCAAAGATGAGGTATTGTGTGATGTTGCTCCTCTCGAAGTTTGTGATGTTCTTTTGGGCCAACATTATTTATGGAAACGTCATGTTGTATATGAGTCTAGGCCTCATAGTGTTATTATTACTTTGAATAGGAAATTGTATAGGATACCCGAGTTTGTCCCACCTTGTGTTATTTCCTTGATCTCTGCTAAGCAATGCAGGAACATCATTTCTCAGATGGGGAAGTTTGTCTTCTTCATGTTTCTCTCTCAGAATAAGAGAAATATCATAGCCACATCTAGGGTCTTTGTGTCTGACCTCTTTACACAACAAAAGCAAGTAGATAAGGTCGTGGAAGAATATTTGGATATCTTCTCCTAACCTACAGGGGTACCTCTGCACTGCTAGGTCAAGAACCCCATCGATTTGACCCTCGGTGCACCACTGACCAATGGGCCAGTCTATCGTCACTCTCTATTATAGAATGAGAAGATCAAGTGACAGATCCAAGAACTTCTCCACAAGGGGCACATCCATCCTAGCGCATCACCTTGCGAGAGCCCAATCATGTTGTTACATTAGAAAGATGGAACCTGACGACTCTACATTGATTACCAGGCTCTGAATAAAATCACAGTAAGAAACCGGTGCCTGATTCCCCGAATCGATGACCTCCTTGATCAACTCATGGGGGCCAAATACTTCAGTAAGATTGATCTCAAGTCTGGCTACCACCAGGTCCCAATAGAACAGATAGATGTATGGAAGACCGCCTTCAAGTCAAAGGAAGGCCTTTTTGAATGGTTTGTCATGCCCTTTGGTTTGACAAATTCTCCAACCACTTTCATGAGGATCATGGAATATATCTTGCGACCATTCACCAATACTTTTGTAGTGGTGTATCTGGATGACATTCTCATTTACAACAAGACTTGGGCCGAACACTTGTAGCATATTCAGTAGGTTTTGCACACCTTGCGACATCACAAGCTATACACCAACTTGGAAAAATGATCCTTCGGCATGGACAGGCTCCATTACCTACGCTACATCATTGATCAGCATGGGATACATGTGGATCCAACCAAGATCGAATTCAACCGTGACTAGCCAGCCCCAACCACACTCATTGACCTTCAGACCTTCTTGGGCCTTGCCAATTTCTACTACAGGTTCATGTTGGGATTCTCCCATATTGCATTGGCCCTCAACCAAATAAACAAGGGTGGTGGTAAGGAAAAATTTGCATGTGGTCGATCCCAACAACAAGCGTTCATTGATTTGAAGCAGCTCTTTTTCTCATCCCTATTAATTTCACTACCAGACCTGCAACAACCCTTTGAGATCGAGACATATTCTTTAGACTATGCTGTGGGAGTCGTTCTCACTCAGCACGGCCACCCTGTGGCCTATCATAGTGAGACACTATCAGATGTTGTCTGTAAGTACCCTACTTATGAAAAAGAAATGTACTCAATTGTGCAAGCATGCCGCCAATGGAGACATTACATTCTTGGGAAGGAGACAGTCATCCACACTGATCATAAGCCACTATAGTTCATGAAGAAACAGGGAAAATTATAGAATGACTGCCATCAAAAGTGGTCCACATACTTGCAACAATTCCACATCAACATCAAGTATAAAACATGAATCACCAATCGCGTCATTGATTGCCTCAGCAGACCACCAGTCGCGACACTCACCACAGTGCTATACTCTTGCGTCCATGAGACCTTTGGATGGCCCCAACTCTATGGGATAGACACGGACTTCACCACCACCTACCAAATGTTGGGTGCAAATGCAGTGGTCGATAATTTCCATATTCAGCATGGGTTGTTGTGTCATCTGGGCCATATATCTGTTCCATCAAGTGAGCGAGTGAAGCTGATCTGGGAAGCCCACTACAATCGGGTGGCATGACACTTCAGCATCGAAAAGACAGTGGCGATGCTACAAAAACATTTCTACTAGACGAAACTTTGACAAGAGATAAGCAAGTATATCAGGCCTTGCACTGCCTGCACTATTGCCAAACCGACCACTAAGAAACAGGGCATGTACACCCTTCTTCCTACTCCTGATAGGCCATGGGAATCCATCCCAATGGACTACGTTTTGGGCCTCCCATCCACCAAGCGGGGAAATGACTGTGTTTTTGTGGTTGTTGATCGCTTTTCTAAGAATGAAGAAGAAGATATCCCAAAAACAACATTCCGAACTCATGAAGGCCATTATGAATTTTTGGTCATGCCTTTTGGCCTTACAAATGCACCTTCCACATTCCAAGGGTTGATGAATTC
>JZKD02S1674235.1:210941-241860 GCA_000966675.3 Picea glauca | reverse complement strand
GGAGACATTTTCATTTGGAATCATCTTGTACTTGAACATTTAAGTGGGGTAAAAGGAGGTTGCCCCCTCAAAGAGGCTTATTATCTGAAATTATCTCTTTTTCAAGGTGTTGAGTGATTTTTCTAAGGTTTTTCTATGCTATATTGATATTTGGTTTCTAACACCTTGGGGGATAATGCTTTTGATATCAACATTCCTCCTTTCCTTGGCCTGCACCCAGTGTTCAACCTTCGCCCTTATTTCCCACCATTATTGGACACCTCAGAAGTAGCAGAACGACTGACACCAACAGATCTCAAACATGACTGCATATAATAGGAATCCAATGATCATATTGTAGACACACAGATAAATGGAACTCAATAGCAAAGGATCCAACTTTATCGAGTCATCAAATAAGGGTAGTTCTTGCACCAAGGCAAGTGGCTCACCGAGGGCCAAATTCAGAAGAAATTTCCTCATTTGATGGGGGAAATCAACGAAATGGATACCATTGCTTCCTAAGGAGGGAGGATTGATCAATATGGATATCAATGGCCACCCACATTTTCCAACTAGATTAAAACAATTTTCTGGCAATTTTGGTAATTTACTATTTTTAACAGTTTCCACTTTCATAGTCGTTTTGAGGCCATAAACGATGTTTTTTGGAAAAACAGGTTTTCCCTATTTAAGTTCATTCAATGTTGTGCCTAAAATGAATCTCCTCTATGATACCTTTCCAATGGGCTATCATACGCCTAAAATGGGGATTGTATGCAAAAGTTACGACCCCGGGAAGTTGATGTACTAACTTACCCAAATGGGGCCCACATGACTTTTGGTGCTTCATCTCCTAGGGTTAGGTTTTTGGATGTCTAGGGTTTTTGAAATTCCTGATTATTGTAAAAATTCCTTCAGATCCTCATTTTAATCATCTTCTTGCGAATGAGCGCAGTCATCACATCTCTTCTCAGAGATAAGTCGCCACCATTCTAGCAAGCTTGTTTCCCCTGCATTTTACAGTTTCAACTTATTTCGTTATTGAATAGAAAACCAGTTTTACTGTATCTCTATTATTTTGTGTTAAGCACATGTTAATAATCTGTAGTCATTTAGTTCTTCTCATAAAATCTAGATCAGTGGTATCAGAGCGGTTTTCTCTTTGCCATCTTAATGCATGTCCCCGACAAGGTCGGAGTACAAAGAGTTGGGTCTCGAGCTTGTTTCTCTTGAGGAAAAAATACATCGCACGCCCAAGCGACCTCTCATGGTAGGAGAAAATAAATATGATGGGACAGGAGATCCTTTCAAACTATTTATTGAGGAAGCCCTTGCGTAACAGAGGAATGAGATGATGGATAGTTTCGCGCAAATCCTTCGACGGCTGCCAACAGGCAACACATCTTCTTCGAACGGAGGCACCACCCCCTTCAAGGTACAAATAAACTTCAATATTCCTATATTTGAAGGTCACATAGATGCAGATGAATAAGGAAAATATTACTTTCACACTCCTCAAAGTCGTTCCCCGTGTCAAAGATTGGTGGGAAAATTTTTGTGAGCAAAAGGAAACAGAGGAACCCTCATTATTTACAGTCATGGAATCCTAGGAATCCTTTAGGGATGTTATTAAGGAACAATACTACCCTGTCGTAAGTTATGACGACTTGTATACCAAATGGACCACACTGCGGCAAGAAAGAGACCAAGCAGTGCCAAATTTCACAAATATCTTCCATACCTTGCGCACCAAGTTGGGTATCAAAGATTTGGAGCGACATCTGGTGCTCAAGTCTCATGGGGCTCTTCATAGAGACATCCAGACCTAAATGGAATTTCTATACATCTCATCCTTAGGTGCGACCTACCAATATGTCGTCAAAATCGAGCAGAAGCTAAAACAAAAGACGCGACAATTTGGGCATAGGAACCCCTCACAAAAAAAGCTAGGAAAGGGCAACCCCAACCCACAGAACAAAGAAAAGAGAAAATATGGTCAGTATCAAGACAACCAGTCCAATCCGAAAGAAAAGAAGGACACCGAAAAAAAAAAAAAGATACTGGGAAGTGGTATGACTTCCATAAGATCCCTTGGCATAACACTACTGACTGCCACTCAAAGAAGTCGCTAGTGCCTGAAGTGAAAGCCTCTGAGTCAGATGCAGATTCTGACTCTGAGCTAGAACCAGAAAGGGGAAGATGGATCATTGATGTGGAACCCAGTGCCACCGTTTCTACCACCAAGCTCCAGCCTGGTGAACCAGATGACCCAAAATAAGGAGATTGCCTCTTCCATTCAAAGATGTGGGTAAAAGGCACCTCATTGCACTTCATCGTTGATAGCGGTAGCTAGAAGAACCTCATCTCAGTAGAGGTCATCAAGCAGCTGGCCCTACCAAAAATGCCACACACACAACCCTACACCATTGGATGTCTCCACCAAGGAAGAAATCTTCACGTCAGCTAACAATGTCAACTGTCGTATGACATCGATCCCTTCAAAGATGAGGT
This sequence comes from Picea glauca, assembly GCA_000966675.3. NCBI lineage: Eukaryota > Viridiplantae > Streptophyta > Pinopsida > Pinales > Pinaceae > Picea > Picea glauca. The sequence continues at coordinate 239,367 of JZKD02S1674235.1, read as the reverse complement.
ATTGTGTGATGTTGCTCCTCTCAAAGTTTGTGATGTTCTTTTGGGACAACCTTATTTATGGAAACATCATGTTGTATATGAGTCTATGCCTCATAGTGTTATTATTACTTTGAACAGGAAATTGTACAGGATACCCGAGGAAGTCCCACCTAGTGATAGTTCCTTGATCTCTATTAAGCAATGCAGGAAGTTCATCTCTTAGATGGGGAAGTTTGTCTTCTTCATGATTCGCTCTTAGAATAAGAAAAATATCATAGCCACATCCAGGGTCTCTGCGATCGACCTCTCCACACAACAGAAGTAAGTAGATAAGGTCATGGAAGAATACTTAGATATCTTCTCCTCACCTACAAGGGTACCTCTGCACTACTAGGTCAAGCACCCCGTTGATCTGACCCCTGGTGCATTGCTACCCAATGGGATAGTCTATAGCTTCTCTCTATTAGAGAATGAGGAGATAAAGAAATAGATCCAAGAACTGTTCCACAAGTGGCACATCTGTCCCATCTCATCACCTTGTGGGAGCCCAATCATGATAGTATAGAAGAAATATGGAACCTGGCGACTCTACATTGATTACGGGGCTCTGAATAAAATCACAGTTAGAAACCAGTACCTGATTCCTCGAATCAATGACCTCTTTGATCAACTCACGGGGGACAAATACTTCAGTAAGATTGATCCGAAGTCTGGCTACCACCAGGTCCCAATAGAACAGATAGATTTAATATGGAATACCACCTCCAAGTCAAAGGAAGGCCTTTTTGAATGGTTGTTCATGCCCTTTGGTTTGACAAATGCTCCAGCCACTTTCATGAGGATGATGGATGATATACTGCGACCATTCACTAATAGTTTTGTAGTGGTGTATCTGGATGACATTCTCATTTACAACAAGACTTGGGTTGAACACTTGCAGCATATTCAATAGGTTCTGCACACCCTACGGCAACACAAGCTATACGCCAACTTGGAAAAATTATCCTTCGGCATGGATAGGATCCATTACCTGGGCTATATCATTGATCAACATGGAATACATGTGGATCTATCCAAGATGCAAGTCATCCATGACTAGCCAACCCCAACCACACTCACTGAGCTTCAGAGCTTCTTGGGCCTTGCCAATTTCTACCACAGGTTCATGTTTGGATTCTCCCATATTGCATGGGCCCTCAGCCTAATAAACAGGGGTGGTGGTAAGGAGAAATTTGCATGGGGCCGGTCCCAAAAACAAGCATTCGATGATTTAAAGAAGTGCATGTGCTCATCCCCAGTACTTTCACTACCATACCTGCAACAACACTTTGAGATCGAGACAGATGCTTTAGACTATGCTGTGGGCGTCTTTCTCACTCATCACGGCCACCCCGTGGACTATCATAGTGAGACACTATCATATGTTATCCGTAAGTACCCTAATTACGACAAATAAATGTACTCCATTGTGCAAGCCTTCCTCCTGTGGCGACATTACATTCTTGGGAAGGAGACAATCATCCACACTGATCATAAGCCACTGCAGTTCATGTAGACATAGGGAAAATTGCAGAATGACCTCCATCAAAAGAGGTCCACATACTTGCAGCAATTCCACCTCAACATCAAGTATAAAACAAGAAGAACCAATCGTGTCGCTGATTTCCTCATCAGACCGCCAGTCGCGACACTCACCACGGTGCTATACTCTTGCGGCCATGAGACCTCTGGATCGCCCCAACTCTATGAGACAGACCCAAACTTCACCAACACCTACCAAATGTTGGGTGCAAACGCAGTGGTCGATAATTTCCATCTTCAGGATGGGTTGTTGAACATATCTCTATTCCATCAAGTGAGTGAGCAAAGATGATCTGGGAAGCCCACTTCAGTCGGGTGGCAGAACACTTCAGTGTCGAAAAGACAATGGCGATGCTACAGAAACATTTCTACTGGTTGAAACTTCGACAGGATATCAACAAGTATATCAGGTCCTACACTACCTGCGCTATTGCCAAACTGACCACTACGAAATAGGGCTTGTACACCCCTCTTCCTACTCTTGACAAGCCATGGGAATCCATGGCAATGGAATACATGTCGGGCCTCCCATCCACCAAGAGGGGAAATGACTTTTGTTTTGTGGTTGTTGATCAATTTTCTAAGATGGCGATTCTGGTTGCCTGCAAGAAGAGAATCACATCAGAGGCCACTGCCAATCTCTTCTTTAAACGAGTCTGGGTAGATTTTGGAATCCCACAAACCATTATCTCATATCGAGATAGTCGATTCCTCAGCACATTCTATTCGAGCCATTGTTGGCATCCATTTCGCATTTTTATCCTATCCTTATAAGCTGCCTACACAAGTGTTTTGGAACCCTTGATTCTCATCGCAATCTTTTGAATAAAACAACACTATTATTTTGTGCATTTTCACACCTGCCTTTTGTCTTCATTTTCATGAATGCAAGCGTGAAAACCTTGAGTTTGAATTCATGTCGATGGCATTAAAATCATCATTGGATTATTATGGTTACTCTTGTTTATGTGGTCATCTCACCTCTAACTCAATGACAGTCGCACAGTTGGCAAGACACCAAAACCTTTACTCACTTGGCATTTTTTTGTTGTTAAGATGACTTCATTTTTAGGAGATTGTCATGGTATTCTAATTATTGTGATTGAATCCTTGATACAATGGTGGTTTGATGTTTTATTGTTTTTGATCAATTTCCTTGGTGCAATGGTTTTATGCAACGCATAAGTTTTATGGTCAAACCTTTGGTGCTAAATTCGAAACATTGTTTTTGTTTTAAATCATGCAAACAATATTGTTGTGAAAATATTTGGGTTGACTTATCATAGTTTTTAATAGTTGTTTGATTGGCATTGTTTTTAACACACACCAATAGTGATTTGAATCACCATGGCGTCGTCGATTGTACATTCGATATGAATGTTTTGCATGGGTCTGTTTCGTTCCACCACCCTCGCACACTTAGGCATTAATGTCTGCCTTGTATCTCGGGTTACCGTTGTTGGTTTTGGGGAAGCCTGTGAGCTTGCAGTCCTACGTATACCCTGTCCAAACCCCTGTCTGTTTACCCTGCTCACTGTGTGTTCTATCCTATGGCACCTGTAGTGTGCATAGAACCTAATGGCATCCAAACGTTGTTTCTATTCAACAATGCTCGTGAGGAGTTGGAGAATAGTGGCTGGTTAGTTTTCATCCAAAAGTTTGAGGGTTTCAACCTTTCGGTCGCCCAACAGTTTTCCCTCACGTTCGACGGATGCAGGGCTAAGGTTGGGGATATCCAACTTGAGCTAAATGAAGAATTCCTCAGCTCAGCTATAGGCTTTCCAGCTAAATGTCAGAGGTGTTTTAATAATTCAAAGGTGGACGAAGTGTCATGGCCGCTCCTATTCACATCGAGGAAAATTGTTAGTTGTGATAGAGGTATGCCTGTCACTACCCTTAAGACCAGGTGGCACGATTTATTAGCCATTTTTAAGAAATTCGTGAATTGCGAAGGTCGTTATGGGTTAGTGTTTCTTTACCATCTCAGGTTGTTGATGAATTTCATAGACTTCCCTATGAATATGCCTCACTATCTCCTACGCATCCTATATAAAATGTCCAAACGATTTAAACGGGAGAAGGCTGATAGCATCCTTTTTCATCATTGCTTGATCAAAATCATTATCGTTCATCATTTGAATCTTAGTGGTGACTGTTGGCAAGCCTTCCTATCAAAGAATGGCTTTGCCACTCCCGAGTGTGTTCAAATGAACAAGGTTGTGGTCACTGAAACCCTGGTTGGGCCTGTCGTGCCACCTCCTACCCTTCTACCCCCTGTCAAACCCTCAAATTGCCCCAACATTGACCTACCCGATACCATGGCCGACCTGTGTGCTAAAGACAATTCTAAGACCGTTAAGAGGCCTGTAAGGAAGAAAGGCAAAGGTGATACTAGTGTCAATAGTAAGGGAAAGAAGAATGCATGATGGATATCTATATGTGCTCGGAACAAGCCCAAACAAAACATTGATCAGAAGCCTATTGTTTTGAGCAAGGATTCAGACTCTGAGATTGAACTCTTTTTGGATGAGGAATACCCTTATTCACATGGTCTCTGTTCTGTGGAACCCTTCGACTACATTTCCAAACTACCACCATGCCTCAAGAATGACCCTAACTTCTCGGGAATTAAGTTTCATAGTGGAACCCCTGGTAACTTAAAAGAACCCACACCTGTAATGCCAAGGCCCAATCAACCATTGTGTACTCAATGCAACTCTTGGCTGGAACGTTACTACACCGATGTTCCTCTGTTTCAATCTAAAATTAAATCATTGGAGGAACGGGTTACTGTGTTGTCAAAAGAAAGAGACATGCTACAAGCCAACGAGAAGAAGAAAAAGACTATGGGTTCAATTGTCTTCAGAAATTTTGAGGAAGCTACGGCCTTTGTTAACTCAAAGTTATCCTGACTGAATCGTTTTCTTACAGCTCAGGTATGTTATTTCAACATTGATTTTTTTTTATGAGTTGGTTTAAATTATTTGGTTAGTCGATTGTGTTCGCTCCCATTTAGTTCTGTTTGTTTGAATAGATTCAAAAACAATTTTGTTTACTTCGAATTACCAGGAATGATTTTGTTTTTGTATTTGGATTAGCACAAAAGATTTCATTTTGAATTAGCATAAACTATTTTGTTTGCGTTGATTTGTTTGCTATAATCGAATATAGCTATCTCGTGATTGAACCGATTTAATACGATTTTATTTCTCTTGAATTAGTATAATGATTGTGTCAGCTCTGAGTTAGTTCGATTTAGTTCTGTTTGGTTTGATTCAGAAACGATGTTGTATGCCTTGAATTAGCATAGTCATTTGTGTATGCGTTGGATTAGTAGCAAAGATTGGTTTGATGAATCAATTATGGTCTGTTTCGATTGAAATTGATTCAAAAAATGATTTTGTTGGTTTCGAATTGTCAAAACGATTATGTCTGCTTCAAATTGGTAATAAAAAGTTGCTTGACAGATCACATATATCCCTATTACCATTCAGTTAATTAAACACAATTTCGTGTGTTTCAAATTGGCATAAAAGATTTGGATACTTCCAGTGTAAATGATTTTCTTTGCTTTGAAATAATTAAAGGTTTGAATGTATTTCTGTTATCATTTGGATTGATTTGAAACGATTCTGTTTGTAAATATGACCAGCTACAGAATCGTGAGATTCTATAGCTAGTCATAAAATTTAGATTTTTGTTAATTTTACAAATAAAACATTATCTAAACTTGTTTATTCTTGTCCACCTACAGGTACATACGAATTTCAATGGGAAATTGGACATACTGTGGTAGTTTGGAACATGTTTTTGTTATATAATGTTGTTTTAAGTTGTTAGTTTTAGGCAGAAATAGAGATTTGGGAGATTGTTCCCAGATTTTTTCCAAACAGTTTTTGATAATTCCCACAGGGATGTTTTAACCTGTGGCCTTTATAGACTCATTAATTTTTGTAATGAACCCATCACTGTTGGGAGAACAAAGACTATGCATTTATGATGATATAGGCTCGAATGGAAGTGGATCTTTTGTAATAGCTTTAGCTTTCAATTTATCATACTTTCGTTCAAGTTTTGTGCATTTTAATTTGTGATCAAGTTATTGACTACTTTAGATATCAAGACTTGTTACAGGTTGATGCGTTATGATTTAAATCTTGTCCATATCTGATGTATCTCAGTTTATGCACAACAATTACTCTATTTTAATTTAATTAATAGAAGGTTTATCTTCTTGGTTAAATGAGCAGTCATGTACAAATCTTCGCACAGGGATTTATCTAAATGTGATGATTCGTAAACTTTAAGATTGTTGTCATTTTATGTCTTGTATGTTCTGTCATTCGTATTCAAAGAGAAATGTTGCTTCCTGTTTACAAGAAGCTTGTGGAAAATCTGGTGCGGGTTTCCTTCCATCAAACAACTAACTCAACTACTGTGCACAAGACAAATAGGAAGCGTTACTTCAGGTCAGTTTGTTATTTGTTATTTAATAGTTAATAAATTCGAGAATTCTTAGTAGTTTAGATAGATATATAGTTCTGTTTTACAGTTAGGATTATTATTTTAATTACTCAGCTTAGATAGTTTTTATTTGATTCCTTTCTCATAAAAATTATTAAAAAATTCAAAAATAATGGTTTCGCTGTTATAAGACATTTTACCAATGATTTTTGCAAATTTAGATCAAAATTTGTATTCTGTAAGTATTGTACATATATAATTGAGATCTAATTTTGTTGATAGCTGAACATTTAATTTCATAGGATTATTGTTGTATAATATTAGTAAGTAAGTTGTATATATATATTTCAAATTTGTATATAGTTTGTTGTAGTTACTTTTTTCACTTAGATTAGTTTCTTTAGCTTAGTTTTTCTTTCGTTTTCCTAGGAATTAGATCGACCAACGGAGACGCTAAACCTGTCGGGGTGGATCATTCCAAATGGCTTGGGTTATTTAGACAACCTCAGACCGGACCCACAAGTCCAGTTGACGAGCGTTCAATTTTGCCCGCCAACAGGATTCCAACCATTGGGTCCCATAGATGTTGCACTTCCCCTTGTGGTCACCTCGACCAACTCATATCCTGCTCCAATTGAATCTGACAAAGCCACCAAGTTCATTGAGCGGATTGAACACATCTGCCAACAAGTTCAGGATATCCTATAGAATTCCAATGACAAGTAAAAACAACGCCATGATCAACATCAAGTGCCCCACAAGTTTCAGGTGGGTGACAAAGTGTGGTTGCACTTGAAGAAAGAACGCATTACAGGACCCCATCAGAAGCTTCAACCACTCTATTATGGGCCATACACTATCACCAAGGCCATGGGGGATAATGCTTTTGAGCTCAACATTCCTCCTTTCCTTGGCTTGCACCCAGTGTTCAATGTGGATCTCCTTCACCCTTATTTCCCACCATTATTGGACACCTAAGAAGTAGCAGAACAACTGACACCAATAGAGATCAACATCGACTACATACAATAGGAATAAAATGATCATATTGTGGACACATGGATCAAGGGAACTTGACAACAAAGGATCCATCTTTATCGAGTCGTCAAAGCAGGGAAGCTCCTGCACCAAGGCAAGTGGCTCACCCGGGGCCAAATTCAATAGAAATTTCCTCATCTGATGGGGGACCTCAACATAATGGAGACCATTTATTCCTAATGAGGGAGTATTGATCCATATGGATATCGGTGGCCACCCACCTTTTCCAACTATCTCAAAACAATTTTCTGGCAATTTGGTAATTTACTATTTTTAGCAGTTTTCACTTCCGGATCCGTTTTGAGACCCTAAACGATGTTTTCTGGAAACACAGGTTTTCAATATATGAATTCATTCAATATTTATCCTAAAATTAATATCCTCGACGACACCTTTCCAAAGGGCTATCATACGCCTAAAATAGAGATCATATGCAAAAGTTATGACCTCGGGAAGTTGACGTACTAACTTACCCAAACGGGGCCCACATGACTTTTGGCGCTTCATCTCCTAGGGTTAGGTTTTTAGATGTCTATTTTTTTTTGCATTCCCACTTATTGTAAAAATTCATTTAGAGCCTCATTGTAATCATATTATTGCAAATGAGTGTATTCGTCACATCTCTTCTCAGAGATAAGCCGCCACCATTCTAGCAAGCTTGTTTCCGCTGCATTTTACAGTTTCAGCTTATTTCGTTATTGAATAGAAAACCAGTTTTATTGTATCTCTATTATTTTGTGTTAAGCACCTGTTAATAATCAGTATTCATTTAGTTATGCTCATAAAATCTAGATCAATGGTATCAAAGCGGTCTGCTCCTTGTCATCTTAATGCATGTCCTCGACGAGGTCGGAGTACAAAGAGTTGGGTCTCGAGCTTGTTTGTCTTGAGGACAAAATCTCTCGCACGCCCAAATGAACTCTCATGGAAGGATAAAATAAAGATGATGGGACAAGAGATCCTTTCAAACTATTGATTGAGGAAACCCTCATGCAACACAGTAATGAGATGATGGATAGTTTTAGGAAAAGGGACAGAGAAAATATGGACAATATCATGAAAACCAGTCCAAGACACAAGAAAATAAGGACACCGGAAAGACAAAGAAAGATACTGGGAAGTGGTGCGACTTCCATAAGATCCCTTGGAATAACACTACTGACTGTTGCTCAAAGCAGTCGTTGGTGGCCAAAGTGAAAGCCTCTGAATCAGATGTGGATTTTGACTTTGAGCCAAAACCAGAAAGGGGAAGATGGATCATTAACGCGGAACCCAGTGCTATCGTTGCTACCACCAAGATCTATCCTAAACCATATGAGATAGAAGAAGGAGAATTCCTCTTCCATTCATAGATGTGGGTAAAAGGTACTCCGGTGCACTTCATCGTTGATAGCGATAGCCAGAAGAACCTCATCTCAGTAGAGGTCGTCAAGCAGATGGCCCTGCCGACAACACCACACCCACAACCCTACACCATTGGATGGCTCCGCCAAGGAAGAAATCTATATGTCGGCTAATAGTGTTGACTATTGTATGACATTAATCCCTTCAAAGACGAGGTATTGTGTGATTTTTCTCCTCTCGAAGTTTGTGATGTTCTTTTGGGAGAACCTTATTTATGGAAACATCATGTTGTATATGATTCTAGGCCTCGTAGTGTTATTATTACCTTGAACAAGAAATTGTACAGGATACCCGAGGTAGTCCCACCTAGTGTTATTTCCTTGATCTCTGTTAAGCAATGGAGGAAGGTCATCTCTCAAACGAGGAAGTTTGTATTCTTCATGATTCGCTCTCAGAATAAGTGAAAGATCATAGCCACATCCAAGGTCTCTGCGACCGACCTCTTCACATAACAGAAGCAAGTAGATAAGGTCATGGAAAAATACTCAAATATATTCTCCTCACCTACAGGGGTACCTATGCACTTCCAGGTCAAGCACCCCATCGATTTGACCCCTGCCGCACTACTACCCAATGGGCCAGTCTATTTCCGCTCTCTTTTAGAGAATGAGGAGATCAAGCGACAAATCCAAGAAATACTCCACAAGGGGAACATCCTTCCCATATCATCACCTTGCGGGAGCCCAATCATGTTGGTAGAGAAGAAAGATGGAACCTGGTGACTCTGCATTGATTATTGGGCTTTCAATAAAATCACAATCATAAACCGGTACCCGATTCCCTGAATCGATGACCTCCTTGATCAACTCACGGGAGCTAAATACTTCAGTAAGATTGATCTGAAATCTGGCTACCACCAGGTCCCGATAGAACAGATAGATGTATGGAAGACCGCCTTCAAGTCAAAGGAAGACCTTTTTGAATGTTTGGTCATGCGCTTTGGTTTGAAAAATTCTCCAACCACTTTCATGAGGATGATGGACGATATCCTGCGACCATTCACCAATACTTTTGTAGTGGTGTATCTGGATGACATCTCATTTACAGCAACAATTGGGCCGAACGCTTGCAACATATTTAGCAGGTTCTACACACCATGCAAGAGCACAATCTATACGCCAAATTGTAAAAATGATCCTTTGGCATGGACAGACTCCATTACCTGGGCTACATCATTGATTAACATGGCGTACATGTGGATCCAACCAAGATCCAAGTCATTCGTGACTGGCTAGCCCCAACCACACTCATTGAGCTTCGGAGCTTCTTGGCCCTTGCCAATTTCTACCGCAGGTTTGTGTTGGGATTCTCCCATATTGCATGGGCCCTCATCCAAATAAACAGAGGTGGTGGTAAGGGGAAATTTTCATGGGGCCAGTCCCAACAACAAGCGTTCAATGATTTGAAGCAGCACTTTTGCTCAGCTCCAGTACTTTAACTACCAAACTTTCAACATCCCTTTGAGATCAAGACATATGCTTCAAACTATGATGTGGGCGTCATTCTCACTCATCGTGGCCACCCTGTGTCCTATCATAGTGAGACACTATCAGATATTGTCTGTAAGTACCCTACTTATGAAAAATAAATGTAATCCAGTGTGAAATTCGATCGCCAGTGGAGACATTACATTTTTGGGAAGGAGACAGTCATCCACATTGATCATAAGCCACTGTAGTTCATGCAGGCATAGGTAATATTGCAAAATGACCGCCATCAAAAGTGGTCCACATACTTGCAGCAATTCCACCTCAACATCAAGCATAAAAGTACAGGAAGCACCAATCACATCATTGATTGCCTTAGCAGACCGCTAGTTGCGGCACTCACCACGGTGCTAGACTCTTACAGCCATGAGACCTCCAGATGGACCCAACTCTATGAGATAGACCCAGACTTTTCCACCACCTACCAAATGTTGGGTGCAAATGCAGTGGTCGATAATTTCCATCTTCAGGATGGGTTGTTGTGTCATCTAGGCCATATCTGTGTTTCATCAAGTGAGTGAGTGAATCTGATATGGGAAGCCCACTACAGTTGGGTGGCAGGACACTTTGGCATCGAAAAGACAGTGGTGATGCTACAGAAACATTTCTACCAGATGAAACTTTGATAGGAGGTCAACATGTATATCAGGTCCTGCACTGCCTGCGCTATTGCCAAAATGAACACTACGAAAAAGGGCCTATACACCCCTCTTCCTACTCCTGACAGGCCATGGGAATCCATCTCAATAGACTACATATCGGGCCTCCTGTCCACCAAGTGAGGAGATGACTGTGTTTTTTTTTTTGTTGATCACTTTTCTAAGATGGTGATTCTGGTTGCCTATAAGAAGAGCATCACAACAGAGGTCACTGCCAATCTCTTCTTTGAATGAGTCTGGGTACATTTTGGAATCCCACAAACCATTACCTTATATCAGGACAGTTGATTTCTCAACACATTTTGGTCAAGTCTATGGTCACTGCTGGACACCAAGCTCACCAAATCCACAACCTTCCACCCCCAAAAAGATGGCCAAACCGAGGTCGTAAATCGAATGATTGTGCATATCCTTCGCATGTATAATTCAAAGCACCCTCGCACATGGGATGAAATCCTTCCCTATGTCCAACATAGCTACAACTGATCCCTGCATAACACAACCAGCCATAGCCCCTTTCAGGTGGGGTTGGGATTCCAACCATTGGGTCCCATAGATGTTGCACTTCCCCTTACAGTCACCTTGAATGACTCATCTCCTGCTCCAAATAAAGCTGACAAAGCCACCTGGTTCATTGAGTGGATCCAACGCATCTGCCAACAAGTTTAGGATATCCTACAGAAGTCCAATGACAAGTACAAACAACGCCATGATCAACATCGGGTACCCCATAAGTTTCAGGTGGGTGACAAAGTGTGGTTGCACTTGCAGAAATAATGCCTTAAAGGACCCCATCGGAAGATTCTCCCACTCCATTATGGTTTGTACACTATCACCAAGGCCATGGGGGATAATTCTTTTGAGCTCAACATTCCTCCTTTCCTTGGCCTGCACCCAGTGTTCAACATGGATCTCCTTCGCCCTTATTTCCCACCATTATTGGACACCTCAGAAGTAGCAGAACAAATGACACCAACAGATCTCAAATTCGACTGCATACAACATGCATCCAATGATCATATTTTTGACACAAATATCAAGGGCACTCAACAGCAAAGGATCCAACTTTATCGAGTCATCAAAGCAAGGCAACTCATGCACCAAGGCAAGTGGCTCACCCAGGGCCAAATTCAGTAGAAATTTCCTCATCCGATGGGGGACCTCAACACAATGGATACCATTTCTTCCTAAGGAGGGAGGATTGATCCATATGGATATCGGTTGTCACCCACCTTTTTCAACTGGCTCAAAATGGTTTTCTGGCAATTTTGGTAATTTACTATTTTTAGCAATTTTCACTTCCGGAGCCATTTTGAGGCCCTAAATAATGTTTTTTTTGGAAAAAAGGTTTTCAATATGGAATTTCTTTTGATATTTCACCTAAAATGAATCTCCTTGATGATACCTTTCCAACAGGCTATCACACGCCTAAAATGGAGATCGTATGCAAAAGTTACGACCCCGGGAAGTTGATGTACTAACTTACCCAAACGGGGCCCACATGACTTTTGGCGCTTCATCTCCTAGGGTTAGGTTTTTGGATGTATATGGTTTTTTACATTCCTTCTTATTGTAAAAATTCCTTCATAGCCTCATTGTAATCATCTTCTTGCGAATGAGCGTGGCCGTCACATCTCTTCTCAGAGATAAGCCGCCACCATTCTAGCAAGCTTGTTTCCGCTGCATTTTACAGTTGCAAATTTTTTTGTTATTGAATAGAAAACCAATTTTATTGTATCTCTATTATTTTGTGTTAAGTGCATGTTAATAATTTGTATTCATTTCATTCTGCTCATAAAATCAGGATCACCCTCTTTGGGTTTCCACGTAAAACATTGGTGTATTGTTTATGTGTGTGATTGCTCATTTGTTCATTGTTTATTTACTCTAAAACTATTGGATGATAATGCTACATTGATATAACACATACATTTTATGGTGAAAAATGATTAAATTTATCTATTATTGATTATGCCCCCTCTCAGTAATCCACAATTGGTATCAGAGTTGGTTCCTTTAGGAAATAGTTTAGCCACTGGAAGGAGATCATGGATTATTTTGAGAATGGAGTACCAATGTTTAATGGTCTGAATGGTTTTAAGTATGATATGTGGAGTAGAAGGAAGGAAGTATTTTTATAGGCACAGGGACGTTATATTTGTCTATCAGTTGTTACAAGATATGATAGTTCAAAAAGGGAAAATACTACAGCCAAGAAGGAATTGAAGAAGAATAAAAAAACAACAATGGATTATATTTGGGAAGGATTACCTAATCCGGTAAGAGAAAAGGTTGGTAAATGTTCATCAGCCAAATAAATTTGGGATAAGTTGCATGACATATATTCTTCACCCATCGTAGATTCATAAAATGCCAAAGAATATGCAAATACAGACCAAGAAGAATTATGTTCACCATGTCAAACAGATTCAGAAGTTGAAGAGTACATAATCACCAGAGAATTGATTAGTGCTTTAGATGAACTAAGAGAAGAAAACAAGTCACTCAAGAAAGAATTGATGAAACAAAAGGAAATTGTTCACATTTTTTAAGAAGCGCAACAGGTCATCGAGAACTTAAGAACTCAACTAGAAGAATCCAGAAAGATCGAAGAAAATCTTGAATATCAAAAGAAGTATTTGGAAGTTAACATAGAAGCACAGAAGGAAGAAGCAGAAATGAGAGAGAAGATATTGACAGATCATCTTAAGGAAAGAACTAATGATCTAAACTAGCTTGAGGTAGAGTTTGGTCAAGACGAGAAAGGAATTGAAGAAGTAATAATCACATTAAAAATTGAGCTTGACGAAGCGAAAAGAACAGAAGAAGTCATGAAGTCTCAGATAATGAAGAAAGAAGAAGAGGTTTAAAAGCTTGAAGAAAAAGTTGTCCCATTGAGAAGTAAAATCATCAAGCTCAACAAGAACGTTGAAGAGACAAAAACATCAACATCAGTTATAGAGAATGCAGAGAAGAACTCAAGGTTGCTAAAAAAAAAGAATGAAGAAAATAGAAAGAGTTATGTAGAAGTACTCAAAGGAAGGAATCATGGTCAACTAGAATCTAAGAAAACTATTGAAGATACATCTTCAAGAAGACCATTCATGTTCAAGCCACAAAGAATCTCCAATAATGATCATGATCAGTCAAGGAATAAATTCAGAAGGACTACACTACAAAGAAGATCATTCACTCCTAGGTATGAATTTTTTTTTTATGATCATTGTTTTTATTGTACTAATTTTGGGCATAAGGTTGCAGATTGAAGGGATTATAAAAGAAATGTTCAAGCAAGAAGTGCATATGTGGCCCCACGTAACATTGAATGTTACAAATGTCATAAATATGGACACATATCTAGTGATTGTAGAAGTATGATCGATACTTACATGAAAGAGAACATTGATATCAGATGTAAGAAAGTGTGGATAAGAAAACATGAAGAATAGGTGAGAAAAGACCAGGTCCCAGAGATCATAAGATTCACAATAAAACAAGATGAAGAAAATTCTACAGAGAAAAAGAAAGATGTCAGATACAGAAAGGTTTGGAAAATAACTGAAAGAAAAGAAGGAAAGATAAATAAGGAACAGGTTCAAGAGATTGTACTTTCAGACATTGTAGTGAAAAATGAATCCATAAACAGAATGAAAGAAGTCAAAGATTAGAGAGATGATGAATCTCCAATGAAGATGATGATGAATCTACCAATGAAGATGATGATGAATACACATCAGAGCAAGAATTGTTCTGATCCATCCATCTTAGAGACTCCTAGGTAATATTAATATTAGACAAGGGGAGTCTATGATATAGCTGTGACAGACCAAAGAACCATCCTTTAAGTAGCTTGCAGAGTTTGAGAAGACAAATCCAGAGAAATCAATAAGTAGAAGTACAGTTTGATAGATTAATCAAGACTTTGTGATAATATAGTGATAAATGGGTCAGCATATGGACAGTTGTTCAAATAGAGTCTTGGACAGTATGGACAAAGATGTATTTGTAAGAATACTTAGCAGGTTTGGAAAAATATATGACAGTGGACAAGAGAATGTATTCATAGACTGGTTTAGAGACAAAGGAACATTATCATAATGGATGATAATTACATAGGAAATGGCTCGAACAATGCTAATGGATTCCAAATTGACAGATATTTTTTGGACACATGCAGTGCATACAACAATTCACATTCAAAACAGAGTAATGCTCATAAACAACAATGACAAAACTCCCTACGAACTATGGAAAGGAAGCGCAGAAAACAACCTCTACATCAAGGTAACTCAAGGTAGTATTTTATTGATTGAAATTTATGTTTATGATATTGTTTTTGGAAGTATTAATGACAGGTTAAGCCAAAAATTTGCAAAGGATATGCAGAATGATTTTGAAATGTCATTACTTGGAGAACTATCCTTCTTTCTGGGTCTTCAGATATGTCAAAGAAACCAAGGAATTCTTATTTCTCAAACTAAGTATATTAGAGAAATGCTAAAGACGTTCAAAATGGAAGATTGCAAACTAGTTACCACTCCTATGCAAACTAGTTGCAAGTTGAGTAAAGATGATGATTCAAAGTCTACAGACAAGAGGAAATATAGGTAAATTATTGGTAGCTTACTATATGTGACAACATCTAGAACAGATATAATGCAAAAAATTGGATAGGTGGCATGATTTCAAGAAGAACCAAAGAAATCATATGTATTAGAATTGAAAAGGATTTTCAGATATCCCAAAGGAACATAAGAGTTTGGATTATGGTATCCAAAAGGAAAGGATCTATCACTTATTGCCTACACAATTGCAGATTGGACAGGTTTCATTGATGACCAATGAAGTACCAGTGGAGCAAAGTTCTACTTGGGTGAGTGTTTAGTATCATGGTTAAGCAAGAAACAATCATCAATATCGTTATCTACAATCGAGGAATAATATATTGCAGCAACAACATGTTGTACACAGGTTCTATGGATGAAACAAACTTTGACAGATATACAGGTTCAGTATGATGATCCCATTCCAATCTATTGTGATAATACAAGCACCAACAGTATCTAAAAGAAACCGGTGATGCAGTCCAAAATGAAGCACATTCCAATAAAGTATCACTTTCTATGTGGGCACAAAATAACAAGTGGAAGTCATCTTTAAAAAATCACTTCCACATGAAGCCTTTGAGTATCTTCGCCAGAGACTCAGAGTAATTTCTACTCAAAAATGAATGCTTTTGAATGCTTATCTTATATGTCTTAGATTTACATGAGGAAGCACCATAAAGAGGAAAATTTAGGTTGGGAGATCAGTTTTAGGAAGAGTTCAATCAAGGGGAGTATCCCCAAGGACAGTTCATTTAGGGGGAGCAGCCCCAGATGGAAAGATACATTTTCCATTGATGACAAAGGGGGAGATATTTAGTATATGCAGGATATAAATGCTTGGAGAGAGAGAACAGAGGCATGTAGACAGGGGGAGCATCCCCAAGGAAAGTTCAGTCAAGGGGAGCATCCCCAAAGGGAGAGAGATAGAAACATTGATGAGGAGAATAAGAATGAATGTTATCATGACTAAGTGTTTCCCTCAATTTTGGTGTTTCCATCAATGTCAAAGGGGGATATTGTTAGACAGTTGGCTTAGGTTGATGGACAGCTGGTATGTATTTTTGGTTGTCATTGATGTCAACCAAGGATGATTTTAAGGATGGAAATTTGTTTTAAAATGTAGAAACCTTGGCGAATCTTACTAATCCTTCATATGCCAACTATAAATGTTTGGTGATATTTTTGTAAAAATATTCAAATTATAAGGATTTTATATATTTTTTATAAAATTTTGGTGATTTTTAAGGTAAAATCATTTTATCCTATAGAATTTGGGCGAATCATTTTTAAAATAGCGAATCTAGTTTTTGGAAAAAACATGGAAAATTAGCCCATGAGTGAAATTTAGCCCCTAAAATCATCCATGATGTCAACCATTGGAGAGTGATATTGTATATTGATGTCAACCCTTAATGATTGATTTCAACCCTTGGAGAAAGTCTGATAGCGAATTCTGGTAGCACAAAGGTTTGGGTAATGGACCCAAGGTTGTTTCATGTATAATGGTATGATTTTTAGTATATTTTAAGGTAAGACTATTCTATATGGATAGTACATGTCATTCCATTTCTGATGGTATGTGGAACGTCACATAAACCCTCATGGTTAGAGAGTTATGGCCATGAGAAGTTGGAGAACCCAAGTTTGGGTAATGGACCCAAGTTTGTTTTATGGATAATGGTATGAGTTTTGATATATTTGCAAGTACGAATATTCTATATGCTTATTACATGTCATGCCATTTCTAGTGGTATGTGGAATGTCACATAACTCCTCATGGTTAGAGAGTTATGACCATGTAAAGTTGGAGAACCCTCATGAGTCATCTAGAAACCCCAAAAGGTCAAAGTAGTCAAAGTGGTTTAAGAGATTTTAGAAGGTAAATAATAAAGTGAAGTGATGAGTGTAATATAATTCAAAGTGAATACAAAATAAATTATTTAAATAATAAAGTTATTGGAGAAATTAGAAGTGGGTTAACCCTAAAATAAGGAAAGTAGGTTAAGATGGTTAAAAGGTAACCCCTTGAGGAAGCTACATGAAAGTATAAATAAGAGACAAGACTCTCTCATTTTAATCACACTTGAGCATATTGAATATCTACAGGTGACTGAGGTAACCAAAGGATATCTAATCCGAATTTCATAGGGAAGGTGAAGTAAAGAAGGCTGAAATTTAAGGGAGGATAAATTCTTTTGATGATGCCTTCTAAGGCATGTTATTTACAGGTCATCTCACCATTTTCGCAATAATTTTTTTTCTATAATGATTCAGACCATGAAATTGGGAGGCCATTGAGGAAACATATCCAAGTATTTGTGGTACAAATTTCATCTTGTGGGTCGTTGTATTTTTGGAGTTACACTCCGTGGAAAATAGGGTTTGTGGCTAGTCCTGAAACTAGTCTAAAACATGTGTTTTGATTAAAAATGTCATAACTTATTCATAACAGATCCAGATTAAGTAAGACCAAATGTGTTGGTTAGAGTACAATTTGTAGTATTATGTGTACAATTTTCAGATCCACAAAAGAAATATTCCATGCGGGGCATGCTCTACAAGTTCACTCTCTAGAATAAACCGGAATTCAACAAGGTATGTGATCATATACACCAGGTCTATTACAAAGTTACGAATCATATTTGGATGATGAAATTGATGAGGGATTTTGGTTGAGGTACATATTGGGTACATGGTTGAGACAAGTAGTTGATGAGTTGGCACATACATGAGGTCTATAGTTGATGATGTTGGTACATCTTGATGAGTCATAGTTGATGACTAGTTGATACATGATTGGTACATACTTGGTACATGGTTGATGCACTTGTTTATGGTACAGGTTGGTGCATGGTTGATGCACTTGTTTATGGTACATGTTGATTACACGTTGTTTGGTACAAGTTGGTGCATGGTTGATACACTTTTTTATGGTACAGGTTGATTACAGGTTGAGGTATAGGTTGATGCATGGTTCAGCTTATTGGTACAGGTTTTTTGGTGTCGGTTGACTGGTATAGGTTTAAAACACTATATATCACAATGATAGTGTGATAGTGGTTCCATCATTCTACTTATATTTCAGGGCGGTTGGATGGGGCAAGGACAGGTGGTTGTAGCTACCTTTCGGTTGTAGCCAGAGAACATAGAGGGTTGTAGCCTCCTTCTGGTCGTAGCCAGAGAATTTGGGAGTTGGAGCTTCCTTGATGTTGTAGCTTGAGAAACTAGGGGGTTGGAGCCTCCTTCCAGTTGCAGCTGGAAAACAAAGGAATTTGGTGCTTCTAATGAATGTAATTCTTAAATACATATAAAAAAAAAGCATTATGTGGTTTTCTCTCTCTTTGGGTTTCCATGTAAAACACTGGTGTACTTTGTATGTGTGTGATTTCTCATTTGTGCATTGTTTATTTACTCTACAACTATTGGATGATAATGCTACATTGATATAACACTTGCATTTTATGGTAAAAAGGATTAAATTTCTCTATTACTTATTCACCGCCCACCCCCCTCAGTGATCCACATATAATATCTCTGTACCATTATGAATCTACCAAGGGTTCTCCTACTAAAATTGAAATCATTCCATCCAAAGAATCACTATTTACAATGAGTTTACATAAACCCTACCCTTTGACTGCCTTTAAAGGTTTGATTTCAATGTCATATTTTTGAACATTTTCCATCCAATAAGCCCATTTTCCTTCTCTCAATTGCTTATTTAAAAGAATCTTCACAAGAAAGGATGGAAGGTAAGCAATGACATGAGAATTTAATATGTAAGTATGAAAGTGTGCCACCGCCTTCATAAGAGATAGGGCTTGTTTCTCCAACTCTGAATATCTAAATTCATAATCATGAAGGGTCTTGCTCATGAAGCTAATCAATAGTTTGTCACCCTTGGTATTCCTCTGAGTAAGAATAGATGCAACCACAATTTCTATAGCGAATGAACAAATGATGAATTATTTTTGAAAATATGAGCTAATGAGGACTAGATATGTCGTGATTTCTCTTTTGATATTATTGAAAGATTCTTGTGTATCCATTGTCCATTCAAATATTTGGTCATTTTTCAACAATAAATCGATTGGCTTCACAATACTTGCATAGTTGGGGAAAAATCTTCGCACAAAGTTGATCTTACCAAAAAATGATTGAACTCCTTTCTTAGATGATGGGGGTTTAAGTTCATTTATATATTTAACTCTTTCATGATCTATATAGATTTCTTCTTTGCATACAATATGACCCAACAGTTTTCCTTGAGTTGAAATGAATAGAAATTTCTTTGGATTTAAGGAAACACCATATAATCTGCACCTGTCAAAAAAAATTCTCATGTGATAAATGTGATTACCCCTTGTTTTTGAATGTACTGTTAAGTCATCTTGATAATCCGCCATGAATTTTCCTATCAAACCCTTAAAAGCATGATCCATGTCCCTCTATAATGTATATCATACATTATTCAATCCAAAGGGAATCCTAGCATATGCATATGTTTCCCAAGGTGTTATGAATGTTGTCTTTGCTCTATCTTCCTCAGCAACAAATACTTGATTATACCCCAAAAAACCATCTAACATGGACATGAAGGATGATCCCGTGACTTGTTGGAGAAGAAACTCCATGTAAGGAAAAGGATAATTATCCTTTATACTTGCTTTGTTAAGATCCCTGAAATATACACACATCTTAATCTCCCTAGTCTTCTTTCTTACTATCACAGGGTTTGAAATCCAATCAGAATGTCTAATGGGATATATTATTCCATCCTTCTTTAATTTCTCCAATTCAACCTTTACCATAGGTTTTAATTTGGGTTTCATCATCCTTATTTTTTTCTTGACCGGCTTTGTCCCTTCTCTCAAGGGAATAATATGTTGAAATATTGGTTTATCATAACCCTTCAAATCATCATAAGTCCATGTGAACACATCAAGATATTATTTAAATAATGCAACATATTGATCAACTTCCTCAATGGTGCAATCAACTCCCAAGTTGACATATTTTGGGGAACTATCAGTTCCAATATTGATTTTTCTTGTTTCTTGGACCTTTTGGAGTGAAATTTATTCCAAGAGATTCTTAGAGTTATCGTCTCTCATAAAAAGAGACTTAGATTGAATACAATCCTTTGGGACAACATATATGTGATTGTCTTCATCATCATCATCATCATTCAACAAAATTTTTTCCAATTGTTCATCATTCTCAAATACTTGTAAATATTCCTGATTATTTGGTACAAAAGGTCGGAATGTTCTTTCTACTTGAAAATATGTTTTTCTTTATCATCTGGGTTTGACAATGAAACCACCAAAGCCAATGAATATGCCTTCTGATTCTTGTCCCTTGGAATGAAAGAAATGTTGAAAGAGCTGAAATATTCCATCAATTCGTTAACTCTTTTGAAATATAATTTGAGTTTTTCTTTTTTGATTTTATACCTCTAAGTGACTTGATTTATTACCAGCTCAGAGTCGTCAGTCACAATTAGATGTTCTATCTTCAATTTTTGTGCAAGAATCATTCCCTGCATCAAAGATTCATATTCTGCCTCATTATTGGTACATGCAAATTCAAGTCTGATAGCATGTGAATGCACAATATTTCATTGACTTACAAGGACAATTCCAACTCCACTCCTGGAACTTGAGCAAGATCCATCGAAACATCCTCCAAAAAACTTCAAATAGATTCTCTTGATTCTCCATACCTTCAATTTTCTCCAGGATTTTAGTATGTTCCATGTCTAGGATAACATAGTTTCCGATCCCAACGTTGATATAATATTACATTAATTCGTTATCCTTATTTTTGAAAGAGAATGGTTTCCTAGGTTCACGAGGAACATCATTGTTCCTTCTTTTTCTGGAAACATCATGCAACTTCCATAGTTCATTATGTGTCCCCCGATCATAGATGACCAATCTCTTCCTAGAACAAATCCATATGCAAGAGGGAGGTATACTACAATAATATTAAAAATTATAATAATATGGGGAGCACTCGTGATCTAAGCATAAAAGTCCTTGATTTCACCCTAAGTTGGCACTTGTCTGGAATCGATTGCATATATACTTTCACTAGTCTCATAATATTTGGTGGAGTTCATGCCCAATGCCTCTGTGACCGCTAGTGGCATAATATTATTGGTTGCGCCAGTATCGACTAAACAATTATGAAGTGCAACATCATTATTTTCATTTGAAATATAGAAGGGCAAAATTTTACCTCTCAACTTGATAGTTGATTTGTTCTAGATTTTTTTCAGACTTGTAACAACAACTTCCACTTTTTCAGATGGATCATCCAATAATCTCAAAATGTTTTCCCTTTGTTGGGGAATCTTCACCACTTCTGTAAAAGGAAGAGTTATCCTTAGTTTACTCAAGTCCTCCACATCATTGTATTTCATATGGGTTAAGTTTGAAATCAGGTTTTGCTTCTTACTTCCAACGCTATCCTTCATCTTCTCATTTTCCTTTTTCTCATTCATTTTTTATTTATCTTTTTTGTTTTCTTTTTCAGAATCATTTTTATTCTTGGATTTATTTACAAATTCTCTTGTCTGGGTGAAATTTTCTTGCGAGTCGGGGTCGTTGTCGCCTTCTTAAAATATATACATGGATGTATCGCATCTGTCCATCTGTACAGTTTCATAACTGTCATCAGGTAAATAATAGTTCCCTTGCTCAACGATTTTTTCATCATATACATCATCGAGAATAACTGCATTGGGGATTGGTTTCCTGGGATCCCTTGTCCTTTTCGTATTATCAATGTTTTCAAACCTCACTCTGTTTTCTTGGGGAGGGTTAATTCTTTGCCCATGGACTGACATTCTCATATTTTCTACATAATTGTGCCCCCTTCTTAATCTTGTTATCTCATTCTGCATTTTACTGATGGTTCTATTTATTTGTGCAATTTTAATTCTTTGCTTGGTTTCTTATGCTGCAACAGGGTCTACCTTCACATTTGGTATGGTCCCCTTGAAAAATCCTCCTCCACTTGTTTGGGTCAGTCATGGCTTTGGTTCCTCATTATTTATTGAGCTAGAGACTCCTTGATTATAAATACTTAAGCATCCCTTATACCTTTTTACTTAACCAGGATAATGGCAAGGTCGACACCCGTCTCAATCATAATTTCTTCCATCTCAATGGATTTAATCATTGCTTCCTCCAAGGTATCCATCTGGGATGTTCTGATAGCATATTTCACATTTGGGGGCACCACATTCTTATAAAAAATGAGTATGACTAGATCATTAGGTATTTTATCTTCCGAAATCTTACTCAAAGTTTTATTGAACCTGAGATTAAAATCTGGTATTCTCTCATTCTTCCTCAAACCAATCTACGTGAAATTGGTGAGAAGGGTATGATATGAAAATGGAGGGGCGAACATAGTCAGGAACATTTATTTGAGGTCATTAAATGAGCCAATTGAACTATTGGGTAATGTCGTATACCATTCATAAGCTCTTCATGATAAGGTTTGAAGAAATAAACTTACTATCACATCATCATACTCAACAAAATGAAAATCATAAACATCAAGAAATAAGTTAAGGTGTCTTTTGGCATCGATTGTTTCATCTACTGAAAATTCCTTCAAGGCACCCTTAGGGAGAATAGGGAGGTCATGTTTCTCACCTGGAATATTTAAAGGGGAATCTCTTACTCTTCTTCAATTTTCTTGATTTCTTCCAGCACCTCTTCCACCTCCTTGTCTCTCTTCATGAGGTTCTCTTTGTGGTTGTTCATTTATTTATGCCATGTCCGAAGATGTTCCAGGAATATGATTTCCACTTCTTAGAATACATAGTTTCTTGATTTTTCTTCTGGTAATGGGTCCCTTGTATTCGTACAGCTTCAATCCTGACCTTATCCTTGTGCTGCTCTAGCTAGCCTTTGTTTTTTTCAGTCTTGTGCCTCATCTCTCCTTTGTCTCCGAAGGAATTATCTTTCTTCTTCTTAGGATAATATATTCCAATACCTTTCTAATTATTCTCTAGTCTTGTTTGTTTTTATTACCATATTCTATAGTTGTTGTGAGATGCTTCATTGATTATTCAATCCAATTTCCAGGCGAGGCTGATCAACCTGGAGAAAAGTCATGTATTTTCCAAAAGATGTTAAATGATATTTCAAATTTCAATTCAGTCCCCAGTTTCGTCACCACAAATTTTGACGCTTGAATCCGTTAGGATCAAAATGGAAAATTCACGGGGATACAAATTCCCCTGCGTTTTTATAGAGGTGGTACTCCTCTTTATTTTAAGATTTTTTTGGGACTCTAGATTTTTTAGAGTATGGGACATGGCAGAAGTCTGTCATGATAATCAAAGAAATATAAAGATATAACAAGAATGAAAATGTTTTGTTTTTTCCTTTTAGAGAGTTCCTGAGAAATGACCAGGAACCATGCACCTCATACACTTGAAAAATATAGACAAATTTTCCTCACATCCATCATAGTTAAACTAAAGATTTATGATCACATAAAATAAAATAAAAGATGGTCTGCATGCATAAGAGAAATTTAATAGAGTAAAACATGGGGAGCTTAAATAAATATAATGATAGATCAATCTCGAATACTTTATACTCAAAACTCAGAGTTACAAAGTACAATCAAAACTGATCCCGAAATAGTTCTCTTGGGATTTTTGAAAAATATATAGTCTATTCCAATGCTTTGAAATTTAAATGTGTTTGTCCTTAGGACTAGGATTGGGGCTCCCATGGAACATAAAGAAAATATGAAAATGAATTAATTCATACAAGGAGGATGGTGGGCGATGTAGGGTAGAAAGACCTAGAAAGAAGACATGGAGAAGTTATCAAATTTCAGTTAAACCTTTCTAGTCAAAGAAGCAGAGTAACATAATGAAAACATGATAAAGAAAGCACAATGTGATCAATGTGAACTTACTATGATGGTCTCTTGTGTCTTCACTTGCTTGTTTTTTCCTTTTATTGTCTTCATTGAAGGTTACAGGAACCGTCTCAATTGTTTCTTTACCTTATTTGGTTAATTTTTCGATTTCCTTTTTGAACCAATCTTCAATATATATTTTCATTGGTGCGACGTTTATTTCATGTTGAATTTCAATGTTGAATAATTCACCTTCCAAATCTCTTAAGTCAAGAGAAATACCATGTATCGCTTCCTCAATATCTTGGTTTTTCACGGAATAATACACTAACCAATTTTCTATTTCTTATTCATTATATTCAAGTATTCTATAAACTTTTTTAGTTGATAACCCCTTAAATATCTCAACTTGTTCATGAAATTGTTGCACTATTAGAAACAATGGGTTGAGAATTAATTTAGGGTCTTGTACTTCATTAGTACCTCCTACTAGGTCTATCTTTGTGAGTCTTTTGAATAGTTCTTCCTTTTTTAGTATGATTCACTACATGCTTGAACAATGTTACTCAAATTCTTAATCTTTTCCTTCCAGCAAGCATTTAGTTGTTTTATTCGACTTGGGGAAGGCAAGTCCTCCTCTCTTCTTATTAGTTCTGTCATGTTAGAGACTTTGATTCCAAATGGTAATACAACATCAGTGTAGAAAACTTCTTCGTTCTTCAAACGAGCTTGCAAATATTCATGAAAGTGTGTGTCATTTAGCCAAAAGAAACAATATTTTTTTATACTTCCCACGCTTTTGTTGTTAGTGACATTCTCTTCTTAATATTTTTTTCTACATAAATCCAGATCGTTGTGAGTAGACTTGAATATACTTTCAATTTAATGGTGGGTGTGGTTGGTTTTACCATTGAAAAAGGACTGGCCAGAATTGGAAGAGGCATTAAGGCATTTTCCAACTCTCTGGTCGTTTCTTTTAACTTAGTATTTTCTGCTTCCATACCACCAATAGAATCATCAAGAGCATCATCGGTTGCACTGTGAATTTTAGAGATTTGGGATGACCAAATATCTTTCAAGTCAACCTCTAAGTGATATTTTCCCTTCTTATTTTTCTGATCACCTGTTTCTACAATCAATTTTTTAGATTCCTTATCAAAAATAACACTTTGAAAAGTAACTGACTCTTCTTCACTGAAGGTCTCATTTGCAATGATCTCTAATGATGAATTTTTTTGGGCCATATTTCTCGGTTGATCAATTGTGGGAAACATTTTCTCAATATCTACCTTAGGCTCCATGTCTTCAAGAGAGAATCTATTGATGTCGTTTTCTATGAGATTGTCTTCTTCTTCTTACACTACATTCTTCCTCTTTTTTCTCACAGGGAGCTTATGTGAGCTCTCAATTTTCTGTCACACACCCCTTGTGGCATAGTAAATTTTTGCCCTTTTTCGAGGGACAAAACCCCCGAAATCTTACGGAGCTTAGCACAGGATGCAGACGCCACCTCTGCCTCGATAGAGTCTCTGAGAAACCTCTTGGTTTTTAAGGATCGTTCAGTTCCTTTTATGAGCCGAAGCGGTCTCTTTCGATTTCCAACTGAAATCTCAATTTAATCGATCCACAGGTCCTTCAGAAGTTCCACTGTGTGAATAGCACTAGGCACAAACTCCACGACTCCCAAGAGACCACATTGCTAGGATCAAGGCCTACTCCCAAAGGCACTTGTCGCAACTCGCCATCTCACAAGTTCGCGAGTCGAAGCTCTCGACTCCTCCTTTCCAATCTCGCGATACCCGAGATCACGAAATGGGTATAGCTCCCTGTTGTCAGTGCCCTCCACTCGTGACCACCGGATAGGCTAAACACTAGCTCCTCTCACTACTCGCTGCTTCATGAGTTCAAAGGTTGAACTCTCATTCCTTCCTTGTGCAATCCTCCGAGACTTGAAAGTCAGCGAAGGTTGACCTTCCTTTCGCACTTCTCGCAACTCCCCACTTCGCGAGTTTTAGCATCAAATCTTGGCATATTCCCTTCACAAACCCTCGAGAAGCGATATTTATTTTCCCTCTCGCGTTCTCGCTACTTGTGACTTCACAAGTCAAAGGGTTGAGCTCTCATGCTCTTATCCCACGAATGCCCGAGATGCGAGAAGTCAACGGAGCATTGACTCCCTTCTCTAGGCGACGCATGTCCACCTGTCAATCACACAGGCCCCACCTTAATGTTCTGTCATGTGTTCTCTCATGCCCGACTCTCGACACTTCACTACTTGTGAAGTCAAAAATGACTCCTTTCAACCTCTGAACCCCCGAACACACGATAGACGATGAGGATTCCTGATCCAATGGTCCTCTCGTTCTCTGGATCCAATGGTTGTCTCTGTTCCTCGCGACTTCGCCACTCACAACTTGGAGCAACCAACTTTTGGGCTCTTACCTTGTGAACCTCCGAGTTCGTGAGATTCCTTTATCTCTACCACCTATCTTCCCCAGATGGACGGTCTTGATCCTCTCGCGACTTCGCCGCTCACGAAGTCGAAAGACTTCCCTCTATGAATCTTGATGTCTGAATCCCCGATATGGGCGATCTCGCGACATGCGTCCGCTCTTAGATGAACAACTCAGATTTCTTCGGGACTTTGTTACTTGCGAAGTAAAGATGGTCTCCTCTATGAGTCTCGGTGCTCGAATCTCCAAAATGGATGATTCCGCGAAACGTGTCCTCCTGCAGACGGATGGCTCGGATTCTTTTGCCCCTTCAGGACTTTTGGGACAAAAGTCTCGACCTCCTATCTGTCGATATGCCGAAATGTCAAAATTCTGACACATCATCAACGCGGGTCCCACAACGAAACTTTCCACCTTTTTGGAGTTTCGGACTTCGCAACTCCTGATGCTAAGCTTTCGGTTCTTCAACCCACGAAACCCCGAAATACTGAGTTTCGATGCACTTCACCAATAACTGGCTCACACAAATCCTTTTTCCCTTTTGGGACTTTGCCTTTCGCGGCCTCGCAAATCTTGAGGCAAGGGTTTTAACCATTCAACTCGCGAATCCACGAAATGAGATTTCGCGAGTGATCCAACGGTCCTTGTCGAACCAGATCGTATGGTTCGATTTCTCTCGAACTTAAAACTTGAAAAATAGGCTTATTGTAACTCCCTTGCTCCTCTGCAAGATCTGACGGCTCTCGGGACTTCGCGAATTCTCCACGGAGAGTTTCGATCGTCCAATGCCTCCTTGATGACTCTTGCGAAGCGAACACGATATTCCTTCGCTGCTATTTTGGGATTTCAAGAGGATCATTCTTCCTCGTATAGGGTTACTAATACTTGCGCCTTCAAATCCTTTTTCCAGGTTCTTGGTGAGATTTCTAAAAAGGGTGTCTCTATGGGGAGATCTATCCAGGGTATTACCTAAGACGGATAAGGGTATATATTTCTCGAGAATAGACTTGAAGTTTGAATTAATTCAATATGCGTGTAAATAGTGATTTATAAAACATAATCTATACGTAGTCTTTCCATTATAAGCGTGCAACCACCATTTCTAAATCAAAATACTACACAGGTAGTATTATACTCAAACCATTCATAAAACTGCATAGACTGTGAGCATACATGTCAGCATATAAATTTCAAGATGCAAGATGTAAAACACTTATCATAAATAACACCATATGTGATTACAACTGCTGAGACGGGTGCTCATTTCTACCCAACCGTAGGCTCAGCGACTCCCAACGGATTTACCACTAGCCACCCCCGAGCTGAGACCACGATGCTGTGAGACTGCATATCGGTTTTCCAGTGACCGAGAATGAGGGTTACTCTCCCTCTTCTCTGCTATCACTCACTCTGCATATCTCTAGATTTTTTCTTCCTTCCCTCGCGTCTGCCCCTTCTTGCTTCTCCCTCACGCCTTTTTCCTTTTGCGAGGTTGCGTGTGGCATGATTTCCCTCGCACTCGTCAGGCCTGACAGCTCTATGGATGGGTGGTTCACCCCCCCCCATCCCTCATTACTCATGAGGATCCATTTACCTACCAATCCTGGTGAGTCATTTAATTCGGGGCCAGCGAGCCGCTCTTGGTTCTCCGGGCCAGTGAAGTCCAAATACGATATTGGTTTTGGTGGAATTTAACGCCACCTTTCCAGGTGCCTTCCACCACCTTTTTTCAGCCATCGTGATTTCTTTTTCAGCATATCCCCTCTCAGCAGTCCTGCAATATATATTCATAATATTATTCACATTCATCGACCTTTTTCACAAGGTCCATTCACATCACACATTCACATTTTTGAGTT
>JZKD02S1674235.1:185050-202604 GCA_000966675.3 Picea glauca | reverse complement strand
TGTGAGAGAAAGAAGAGGAAGTTACAATGGGTTTTGCTGTAGGTTGTATCCCTTCATTTGTTGGATAATAATAAAGGAAGGACTTGGCAATTTCTCTGGTGGACGTAGCCCACACCGGGTGAACCACGTAAATATGTGTCTCTCTTGTATTGTGTGTCTTATGTGTTTTGTTTCTACATTTGTTTTATTTTATTGCTCTGCAGTCCTGTTTTTCTAACAGAATTCACCTAGCATTAATTGGAAGGTTGGTATGACCTCTGCTATCCTCCTTTTGGTGCCAGTGGCTAACTGTACCAACCATGGCTTGGTATGTTTTTGTGGCTATAGTTTACACTTATCAAAAACTTTAGGGGATATATAACTCAAATTTGAACCAGGGTCAATTAAAATAGACACTAGATGGTTGGAAATCATACCTTCTATTTCCACTACTGAAGCTTGGTGGTCGGCTTGGTTATTATCCAAGGCTGCATAAATTTGTGGCTCACTCCTGGCCACATCATTGACGGTAGTAGCTTCTTGGATGTTATAAATCCTCCGACTATTCTATTGTCGGTGTGGGAAGTCTCTCGGGAGATGTTCTTCTCTGCAACCCCAACATTTCAAAGGTTCTCTCTTTGGGTTATCAGTCTTCATTGATATGGGTCCAAAAGTTTTATTTCCGCTTAAGGAGGGAAATTTATGTTGGTGCATACTCCGGGCTGGAAAGTTTATTCTTGGGTTCTTCTTGTAGTTCTTAAATCCTGGGGATTTAATTCTCCTTTTTTGAAATCTTGAAATATTCTTTTGTTTCCATCCTTCGCGAGGTTCTACTCGATGCCCAAACTGTTCATGACAATAGGTTGCCTTTCGAATAATGTCTTCTAGAGTCTTTGGTTCATCAAATTCAATTATATTCTGATAGTCCTTAGGTAGTCCACTGATGAAGCGTTGCACCTTTGCCTTTTTTTCCTTGATATAGGGTACATACCTCAACAAATCGAGTAATTTGTTGACATATTCTTCTATAGTGAGTTGTCCCAGTTTGAGTTCATAAAACTCTTTAGTCTTTTCGTTGAAATATTTTTCCGACAGATACTTCCTTCAGAAGTATTTCTCAAACTGTTCCCAAGACAGATCCTCTTCGCGAACCCCTTTCACATTCTTAAGGTCTTCCCACCAAATGGAAGCATTTCCATTCAAGTTGAAGGTGGCCACTCAGGCCTTCATATTTTCTGAAAAGTCATGGACTCTGAAATACTTCTTTAGTCCAAGCAGCTAGGCCTCTACTTCCTCTCCCTTCTTTATTTCATCGTCGAAGGAGGGTCATTTGGCCTTTCTGAATTTTTCGAATTTTCGACCTTTGGAAGACTTTTGCTTCTTTTGTTTTCTTCGGGGATAGGAACCGGTTCTGCTGCTAGAAGAGTCCTCTGAATCGCCAGCTTCCTTCTCAGAGGAATCTTCCGACGCTTTTCCTTTACCTCTGGGGTGGACCTTTTTCGAGGTGCTCCTCTCAGTGTGGCCACTGATATGACCATGTTTCTGAGTTTCAGTTTCATGCTACATTTGTCTTTGTAGATCGGATAAACTCTGCAGTAAAATTGTGTTAATTTTTATTTGGTTTTCTTTTTCTTTCATCATCCTTTCATTGTCATCCTTGCGGCTTTGTAATTCGACCATGAGACTCCTCACAGTCTCGACTAGATCTGGAGGGGTCCCTGCTTCCCTTCTTTTGTTAGACTCTTCGTCTCTATTGTGGGATCCCTCTCCCACTTCATGGTGAGTCACCATACTATGCGTTGATAATTTCCCGCGGTTAATCTTTCGCTTGTGTGCAAAAGGAAAAACGTTGGTTGTTAGTTAATTTTTATATGTATTTATAACCAGTACATAATTCATATTTTCACATGTACACACATATAATAGGGGTTTTTCATTCTTAACTTCATTTTTTTTATTATGAAGGTTAAGATAGGGGGTTACTCCTTTTAAGAGTGTTCCGAACGGAGCTTCTGCGCAACTCGTTCATGAGCCCAAGCAGGTCGAGTGTTGTAACCATGCTCTGATACCAATTTGTCACACACCCCCTGCGACATAGTAAATTTTCTCCCTTTTTCGAGGGACAGAACCCCCAAAATCTTGCGGAGCTTAGAATAGGCTGCAGACACCACCTCTACCTCGACAGAGTCTCTGCGTGACCTCCCGGTTTTTAAAGATCGTTCAGTTCCTTTTATGAGCCGAAGCGGCCTCTTTCGATTTCCAGCTAAAATCTAAATTCAATCGATCCACAGGTCCTTCGGAAGTTCCCCTATGCGAACATCACTAGGCGCGAGCTCCATGACTCCCAAGTGACCACAGCACTAGGACCAAGGCCTACTCCCAAAGGCGCTTGTCACAACTCGCCATCTCACGAGTTTGCAAGTTGAAGCTCTCGACTCCTCCTTTCCAATCTCGCGATACTCGAGATCACGAAATGGGTATAGCTCCCTGTTGTCAGCGCCCTCCGCGCATGACCACCGGCTAGGCTAAACACTATCTCCTCTCGCTACTCACCGCTTCGTGAGTTCAAAGGTTGAACTCTCGTTCCTTCCTTGTGCGATCCTTCGAGACTTGAAAGTCAACGAAGGTTGACCTTCCTTTCACACTTCTCGCAACTCGCCACTTCGTGAGTTGTAGCGTCAAATATTGGCACCTTCCCTTCACGAACCCTCGAGAAGCGATATTTATTTTCCCTCTCACATTCTCGTTACTCGCGTCTTCGCAAATCAAAGGGTTGAGCTCTCATGCTCTTATCCCGTGAATCCCCGAGACGCAAGAAGTCAATGGAGTGTTGACTCCCTTCTCCAAGCGACGCATGTCCACCTATCAATCACGCGGGCCCCACCTTAAAGTTCTACCACGTGTTCTCTCGTGCCCGGATCTCAGCACTTCGCTACTTGTGAAGTCGAAAACGACTCCTTTCAACCTCCGAACGCGCGATAGGCGATGAGGATTACCGATCCAACGGTCCTCCCATTCTCTGGATCCAACGACTGTCTCCGCTCCTCGCAACTTCACCACTCGCGACTTCGAGCACCCAACTTTTGGGCTCTTACCTGGTGAACCTTTGAGTTCACGAGATTCCTTGATCTTTGCCACTTGTTCTCCCTAGATGGATGGTCCTGATCCTCTCGTGACTTCGCCGCTTGTGAAGTCGAAAGACTTCCCTCTATGACTCTCGATGTCCAAATCCCCGATATGGGTGATCTCATGACACGCGTCTACTCTCAGATGAACGACTCATATTTTCTCGGGACTTCGCTACTCGCAAAGTTAATATGCTCACCTCTGTGAGTCCCGGTGCCTGAATCTCTGAAATGGATGATTCTGCGACACGCGTCCTCCTGCACATGGACGACTCGGATTCTTTCGCCCCTTCGGGACTTTCGGGACAAAAGTCTCGACCTCCTATCCGTCGATATGCAGAAATGCCGAAATTCCGACACATCGTCAACGCGGGTTCCACAACGGAACTTCCCGCCTTTTTGGAGTTTCGGACTTCATGACTTCGCGAATCCTGATGCTAAGCTTTCGGTTCTTCAACCCACGAAACCCCGAAATACCGAGTTTTGATGCACTTCACCAATAACTGGCTCACGCAAATCCTTTCGTCCTTTTGGGACTTCGCCTTTCGTGGCCTCGCGAATCTTGAGGCAATGGTTTTAACCCTTCAACTCGCGAATCCACGAAATGAGATTTTGTGAGTAATCCAACGGTCCTTGTCAACCCAGATCCTACGGTCCGATTTCTCCTGAACTTAAAACTTGAAAAATAGGCTTACCGTAACTCCCTTGCTCCTCTGCAAGATCTGACGGCTCTCAAGACTTCGCGAATTCTCCACGGAGAATTCCGACCGTCCAATGCCTCCTTGAAGACTCTTGTGAAGCGAACACGGTATTCCTTCGCTGTTATTTCGGGATTTCAAGAGGGTCATTCTTCCTCATATAGGGTTACTAAGACTTGCGCCTTCAAATCCTTTTTTCAGGTTCTTGGTGAGATTTCTAAAAAGGGTGTCTCTATGGGGAGATCTATCCAGGGTATTACCTGAGACGGATAAGGGTATAGATTTCCCGAGAACAGACTTGAAGTCTGAATGAATTCAATATGCGTGTAAATAGCGATTTATAAAACATAAGCTATACGTAGTCTTTCCATTATAAGCGTGCAACCACCATTTCTAAATCAAAACACTACTCAGGCAGTCTTATACTCAAACCATTCATAAAACTGCACAGACTGTGAGCATACATGTCAGCATATAAATTTCAAGATGCAAGATGTAAAACACTTATCAGAAATAACACCAGATGTGATTGCAACTGCTGAGAGGGGTGCTCGTTTCCACCCAACCATAGGCTCAGTGACTCCCAACAGATTTACCACTAGCCACCCCCGAGCTGAGACCACAATGCTGCGAGATTGCGTCTCGGTTTGCCAGTGACTGAGAACAAGGGTTACTCTCCCCCTTCTCTGCTATCACTCACTCTGCATATCTCTAGAGTTGTTCTTCCTTCCCTCATGTCTTCCCCTTCTCACTTCTCCCTCACGCCTTTTTCCTCTCGCGAGGTTGCGTGTGGCATGATTTCCCTCGCACTGGTTAGGCTTGACAGCTCTATGGATGGGTGGTTCACCCCCCCCACCATCCCTCATTACTCATGAGGAGCCATTTACCTACCAATCCTGTCAAGTCATTTAATTCGGGGCCAGCGAGTCACTCCTAGTTCTTCGGGCCAATGAAGTCCAAATACGGTATTGGTTTCGGTGGAAGTTAACGCCACCTTTCCAGGTGCCTTCCACCACCTTTCTTCAGCCATCGTGGTCTCTTTTTCAACATATCCCCTCTCAGTAGTCCTGCAATATATATTCATAATATTATTCACATTCATCGACCTTTTTCACAAGGTCCATTCACATCACACATTCACATTTTTGAGTTGCCACAGTTCTTGGCCAGTATAGTTATTTTTACAAACTGGGGGAAACGGGGTGTTACATTTTCCCAGGGGGGGATTCTTCTCTCCTCCACCGCTTGAACTACTGCTAGAAATATTCATAATTGGTTGAACCGTTGGAGCATTTCTCTAGGATATGGTAGTTTTGAGAATAACAACTAGAGACTGGGTGTTTCTTTCACTAGGACCCTTTCCTTTTTTCTTATAAAACTCGTTAGTATTGAGTATTGTTTCTAAGTCACCAACATTTTGTACAAGAGCGCTTTGGGTGTTATCTTCTTCTTCATTCAATATAGTATGAATGAATGAGTTGTTGAATCCTACTAACACCATATGTTCCACAAAGATTTTGTTAGGATCAAACCCTTTTATTTTTTCATCATACTTTAGATTTACATTGTTGAAGTGATTCGAAAACTTATCAATTTTATTTATGTTTCTGATTATGAAATATCCAATCTTCCATGGCAATGGGATGAATTTATTTTTCCTTTTTTTCGTTGAAAAAATGAAGACAGAAATTGTATTGCCTTGCCACCTATGTAATGAATAATTTATCATATACATGATATGGGAGAAAAGAAGGATTTTCTTTGGAACATAATATCCTTATGACACTCTGATTCTCCATTTGTTCTATCACTCCTCTTTTCTCTATAAATTTGTTAGCCTCATCAGATATCCTTGAAGCATTCTCTCCCAACAACAACCTCTTGAAGACTGAAGCAAAATCATTTTAGACTTCATAAAAATATAAAGACGTCTTATGTCTCCATAATTCCTAGTACCAGAAGGTAACGAGATTTGTTTCACAATTCACCCTCTTACTTATGGTCAATTTTGGGAATTGACAACAATACACTATAGAGAATATTAGATATGGTGCCATAAATAATTTTTTATCTTTTTTGTAGTGCATTAACTGGGACAAGATTTCGATAGAAATCAATTTTCCCCAGTCAAATGTGGCTTGTTCTTTTACTGTAAAATATAAAATATAAATAATCATGCGAGAAATGGTAGCAATGCTTTCCTCACTTGTCAACCTGGTAAACAACCAAGCGATTTCCTTAAAGGGGTTTTTAAAAGAATTGCCCTGAATCCTAGTTATGATTTTCGGTATATGTTATCACTCTGTAATTTCTTTGGGCTTCATCGAAGAAACCCAAAGGTAACCAAAAACCGCTTGGAAACTAGAATCTAGCCTTTCCAGTTTCAGAGAGGGCTCTCTCATGCAACTCATTCACCCAGTGTTACCTCAATAACTAGTTGTGTAATCAATGAAATGGCTATATCTTCTGTCAAAATCCAAGTTTAAAAAAAATGGGGAAGGGTTGAGTGTATATTCCATTGGAAAATGGAGTGAAATTATGAGATATACTATGAAAATTAACACAACTATGTACTCCTGAGGGAACAGAGGCAAAGTAAGCATACCTTTCATCAATAAACAATATTCTAATGAGGATGGCAAGACAGAAATAAGAAAATACCATTACAAATGAGAGCATCTAATAAGGATGAATTCTCAATTGTAACTTTATAAGAAATAACATAAGGGTTGACTACAATGAACAAATCACCTAACAAAGGGTGAATTCTTGACCCGCAATCATTAAAACATGATACCTGTATTAACTATATTAAGGGAGAATCCATCAAGGATGAATTCCAATCATTTACTCTCAGTTATGCTTTGGAAGAAAGAACAAAAGTGAAATGAATGTGAACTAGAGGAAAACACACTGAAAGAGAACAGTGTAATGATGCTATAAAAAAAACACTCTCTACTTGCATTTAAAATTCATGAATATATACATAGTTTTCCATCTACAAAAGAAACCCCCCCACCCTACTACATTGAAAAAGTTACAAAATATATAGTAAATGTGGCCAAGCCAATCCCTAAAAAATGGAAATTATAAAAAAACTCAGCCACAATATCTGGGACAGACTATAAGGTCTCTAGAAATTTGGATTTGTGAGAGTCAAACACTTCAGGTTTAAACTGATCTTCTGCTTGATATGTGGTAAATGAAATTTTCTGCCAATCCTTGCAAATATGGAAGTATTATCTTCGATGACCATCAACCTTTGACTGTCAGTTGACACATGTTATCTTCATACCTGGATATGTACAATTGTTGTTTTAAAGTCCCAATATATGCTCTAACAGATGCATCGAAATCTGCAAATAATCTCCTTTTAATGATATGTTGCCATGTGTCTTTAACTGATACTTAAATTATTGATTTTTACCTTAAACCCTGGGATTTCCCTTAAACTCTTCAATTCGAATGTTATCCTGGTCTAAAGATCAGGGATAGGTGTTTTTGAAATGTTAGGATGCCCTGCCAACAAGAGCTTGACCACTAAATTATCTCATTGAAATTAACTACCCTGAAAATATTTTAATTACTTTATCACAATAATCTTCAAAAGCCTCTTAATTCTGGTCATTGGGAATGAAAATCACTTCAAACACTTATCTTCTTTCCCTGAGTTCATTGTGTACATGTATTAGCTTTGGAGTGAAACTTGATAAGGCGGGGGGGACTGATGGGTATAAAAATACAAAGCAATTGTCTTGCCTACAAGCTCTGCAAATCCATTCCTTACAACTGAGTTCATGGATGTATTTTCCAATAACCAACGACCAAATCTTTACAAAATACTTACTGACATATGCTAGGAAATCACCAGTTGCATTCCTCCAAATCAAATGGACAAATTTGGCATGCACCCCATATAGATGTTTTCTCAATATTATTCAAGGCAAAGGAATTACCATCATCCATCACTATCTTGTAAATTGTTCCAAAATGTATTTTGAAGAGTAAGGAAAATCCTCATGAAATATAACCACAAAAGTACCTTCATTAACATCCAATGTTGGTCTCCTCTGAGATTTATTAATCTTGTGATAAAGAAAGCAACCCCAGAAACACATTTAGAGATACAAGAATTGAAAATCCCACGGTTGCAAGAGCGCTTATAGGGAGCTTCATCGAGTATTGTCTGCCCCACTTCTTGGAACCAGGAAATATCACTTCTTCGGAGCGCCAGATACTCCTGAAATAGGTGGTTCAGAACTTGAAATAGGCCCCTCAAGATATCTGGAGCATGATTTCTATCTAACGGACTTTGCCCGTGGAATTGCATAAGAATTCTTTTAATGGTGATGGGTATGTATTGTCGATGCTCTTGGAAGCGTTCACCTCCAAGACCTGCGAGTTCTCTACAAACATGAAGCGTTATTTGACATCTGACACTTTACACCTGCTAGCGCTTCAGTTCTCAAGATATGAGAAAAATCCAAAATGATGAACTTTTTCCCAAAAAGATTTTAAAATCAACCTTGATCTTTAGTGCAATCAATCCAAGAACCCAATGATTACCTTTAAAATCAATTTATTTTTTCAAACTTTAGAAAAGTTTCCCAAATATCATATTTTAATCCAATTTCCAAAATGATGAACTTTTTCCCAAAAAGATTTTAAAATCAACCTTGTATTTAGTGCAATCAATCCAAGAACCCAATGATTACCTTTAAAATCACAAACCCTTCTATGCCAAAACTTCTAAATTTTCAATTTGCTAACATCGGCTCCAATTGGTAATGTAATCCTCTCTGCGATGTGCCAAAGAACATAGACCAAGTGCCTGATCCATTGGGTTGATCCCAACTTGAAGACTGCAACCTGCTTATTCTGCAAAAACTGAAAGCCAAAACTATACATTGTTGCAAGCTAAAAAAGGAATGTTGAATACACTACTGCAATCTGAATGCACAAATTGCTCAAAACCCAAACTGAAAATGCTTGACCATCAAGCTTATTTGCACACTCCTACCTACTCTACACTACCTACCTACTCCTGCTTATTTGCATTTGCTAACATCGGCTCCAATTGGTAATGGAATCCTCTCTGCGATGTGCCAAAGAACATAGACCAAGTGCCTGATCCATTGGGTTGATCCCAACTTGAAGACTGCAACCTGTTTATTCTGCAAAAACTGAAAGCCAAAACTATACATTGTTGCAAGCTAAAAAAGGAATGTTGAATACACTATTGTAATCTGAATGCACAAATTGCTCAAAACCCAAACTGAAAATGCTTGACCATCAAGCTTATTTGCACACTCCTACCTACTCTAAGCTGCTGAAAATTGATGCTCAATCAAATAATGCAAAAGTGCCAATGGAGCCAATCCAACAACTGGCTATTCAACTGAAGGATGCATTGACCTTTCCCAGGCAGGTATAAATTTTTTGAAAAATACAACTCAATCTTATGTTGAAACTGATATCCTTGATCCAAAAATACTACAAGGTCTACCTTCCTTGATGATTCCAAAAAAAATGAAAAAAGATCCTGAAGAACACAAACTGCTAGCCTTTATTGAAGATTAGCAAGAAGACAAGATTGCCCTCTATTGTTAATTGTTGTTCCTTGTTCTGTTTCATTAGGCTTAAGATCAAAAGAATCGAAATATTCAAATGCAATAACCGCATCATGTATTTGAGGAATGTCTAAAAATGACCTTTTATATAATTCAATTGACATGCCATTTTGGTTTTCAAAAGGATCGAGGATAACTTTCGCTTCATCATTACTCTTCCCAAATTCTAAACCATAACTGTCATATGTAAGTAGTAGCTTTCCATTTAAACTCAACTTATTGTTCTCTTGGGTAAATGACCTGGGAAAAGGTTGAAAAATTTCAATGCTCTGATTTTGATAAAACTGCTCTTGAAATTCGGAAAATGATTGTTCTGAAAACATATCTAAATGACTAACGTCATTCCTTTCTTGGTCACTTAAGAGATGATAATACTGTTGCATATCTACATCAATCCAAAAAATATAAATATGAATATCTTCATCAAAATGCTCATCTATTTGATTTTTATCCAAAGAAGAAGTTGCATTCTGTTGGAAATTGTCCTGAGAATCATGGTAGTTATCCTCTAATATTCCTTTTTGATGATGAAAATGATTTTCATGCATGGCTTCTATAATTTCATCGTTCATAAACATATCATCACCATAAACACATTCTATATTTTGAATGAAACCTTCAAAATGTTCACAATAGTTTTTAACCAGTAGCAAAGATGAGTAAGATTCCTTAAAATGCTCGAGTGTGAAAACATTTAAGGAACATATACAAGCTACTGGTAAATTTGCATACCAGGACCTCACTTTTCCCTCCATAGAAGCCATGAACATCTTCATAAGAAAATCTTCATTCCATTCAACTTTTAATTTTCGTGCATGCATATGAAACTTGATGAGATGCAAAGAAACATCATCACCTTCCTCATCTTTGAATATTGGTAGATAGGTTAACCAATCTATAGAAGGAATTCGATTTGAAAACTCGGGAATATGAGAATGGTTCATGGGAGCATACCTTGCAGATGTAGAACTCATCTTGAGAGAGTGGAGTCGCCAGTGAAACTTTAAACTTCTGGATTCTTCAAAGTTGGGGTGGCCATGTGAATATTGTACAACCTTCCTATGTCTAACTGTTGTTCACCATCAATAATCAGATCTGAAACTTTGTCGTTCTTCCGAGAGAAAATACAACTTTCGTTCCCCGACAACGGTACCAAAATTTTTATCACTCTGCAATTTCTTTGGGTTGCATCAAAAAAACCTAGAGGTAACCACAAACCGCTCGGAAACTGGAATCTATCCTTTCCCATTTCAGAGAAGGCTCTCTCGTGCAACTTAGTCACCCAGTGTTACCTCAGTAACTAGTTGTGTAATCAGTGCAATGGCTAGATCTTCTGTCAAAATCCAAGTTTAAAAAAAATTGTGGAAGGGTTGAGTGTATATTCCATTGGGAAATGGAGTCAAATTATGAGATATACTATGAATATTAACACAACTATGTTCTCCTGAGGGAATAGACTCAAAGTAAGCATACCTTTAAACAATAAACAATATTCAAATGATGGCAAGACAGAAATAAGAAAAGCCCATTATGAATGAGATCATCTAATAAGGATGAATCCTCAATTGTAACTTTAGAAGAAATAACATGAAGGTTGACTACAATGAACATAGCACCTAACAAAGGGTGAACTCTGGACCTGCAATCATTAAACCATGACACATGCATTAACTATATGAATGGAGAATCTATCAAGGATGAATTCCAATTATTTACTCTTAGCTATGATTTAGAAGAAATAACATAAGTGAAATGAATGTGAACTAGAGGAAAACACATTGAAAGATCACATCGTGATGAATCTCCGCTATAAAAAAAAAACACTCTCTACTTATATTTAAAATTCATGAATATATACAGAGTTTTCCATCTACAAAGGAAGGATTTTCTCAAGCAAGTCGAACCCCCCCTGCTACATTGAAAAAGTTACAAAATATATAGTAAATGTGGCCCAAGCCAATCCCCAACAAATGGATAAAAAATGGCAATTATAAAAAATCTCAGCCACAATATCTGGGACAGACTGTAAGGTCTCTTGAAATTTGGAGTTGTGAGAGTCAAATGCTTTAGGTTTAAACTGATCTTCTACTTGATATGTGGTAAATGAAATTTTCTACCGATCCTTGCAAATCTGGAACTATTATCTTCGATGACCATTAACCTTTGACTGGCAGTTGACACATGTTATTTTCATACCTGGATATGTACAATTGTTGTTTTAAATTCCCAAGATATGCTTTAAGAGATGCCTTGGAAATATGCAAATAATATCCTTTCAATATATGTTGCCACATGTCTTTTATGGATCCTTAAATTATTGATTTTTACCTTAAACCCTAGGATTTCCCTTCAACTCTCCAATTCAAATGCTATCCTAGTCTAGAGATGTGGGATAGGTGTTTTTGAAATGTTAGGATGCTTTGCCAACAAGAGCTTGATCACTAAATTAGCTCCTTGAAATTAACTACCCTGGAAATCTTTTAATCACTTTATCACAATAATCTTCAAAGCCTCTTAATGTTGGTCACTGGGAATGAAAATCACTTCAAAAACTTATCTTCTTTCCCTGAGTTCATTGTGTACATGTATTAGCTTTGGAGTCAAACTCAATAAGGGGGGGCACCAATGGGCAGAAAAATACAAAGCAATTATCTTTCCTACAAGCTCTGAAACTGGGACATTTGCACCTACATGCCTTACAACTGAGTTCATGGATGTATTTTCCAATAGCCAATGACCAAATCTTTACAAAATCCTTAATGACATATGCTAGGAAATCACCAGTTTCATTCCATCAAATCGAATGGAAAAATTTGGCATGCATCCCATACATATGTTTTCTCAATATTCTTCAAGGCAAAGGCATTACCATCATCCATCACTAGCTTGTAAATTGTTCCAAAATCACAATCCCTTCTATGCAAAAAATTCTAAATTTTGCATGTGCTAACATCGGCTCCAATTGAGGATGGAATCCTCCCTGCGAGGCGCCAAAGAACGTAGAGCAAGTGTCTGATCCATTGCGTTGATCCCAACTTAAAGACTGCAACCTTCTTATTCTGCAAAAACTGAAAGCCAAAACTATACATTGTTGCAAGCTAAAAAATGAATGTTGAATACACTAGTGCAATCTGAATGCACACATTGTTGAAAAACCAAACTAAAAAATGCTTGACCAACAAGCTTATTTGCACACTCCTACCTACTCTAAGCTGCTGAAAATTTCTACTCAATCAAATAATGCAAAAGTGCCAATGAATCCAATCCAGCAAATGACTATTCAATTGAAGGATGCATTCACCTTTTCTAGGCAGGTATAAATTTTTTGAAAAAGACAACTCAAGATTATGTTGAAACTGATATCCCTGATCCAAAAATACTACAAGGTCTACCTTCCTTGATGATTACAAAAAAAATAAAAAAGGATCTCGAAGAACACAAACTGCTACCCTTTCTTGAAGATTAGCTTGAAGACAAGATTTCCCTCCATTGTTAACTATTGTTCCTTGTTCTATTTCATCAGGCTCAAGATCAAAATAATTAACATATTCAAATGCAATAGCCACATCATGTATCCGAGGAATGTCTAAAAATGACCCTTTATATAATTCAATTGACATGCCATTTTGGTTTTCAAAAGGATCGAGGATAACTTTCCCTTCATCATTACTCTTCCCAAATTCTAAACCATAACTGTTATATGCAAGTGGTAGCTTTCCATTTAAATTCAACTTATTGTTCTCTTGGGTAAATGACTCAGGGAAAGGTTGAAAATTTTCAATGCTCTGATTTTGATAAAACTGCTCTTGAAATTCGGAAAATGATTGTTCTGAAAACAGATCTAAATGACTAACCTCATTCCATTCTTGGTCACTTAAGAGATGATAAGACTGTTGCATATCTACATCAATCCCAGGAATAGAAACAAGAATATCTTCATCAAAATGCCGATCTATTTGATTTTCATCCAAAGAAGAAGCTACACTCTGTTGGAAATTGTCCTGAGAATCATGGCAACTATCCTCTAATATTCCTTTTTTATGATGAAAATGGTTCTCATGCATGGCTTCTATAAATTCATCGTCCATAAACATATCATCACCATAAACATATTCTAGATTTTGAATGAAACCTTCAAAATGTTCACGACAATTTTTAACCAGTAGCAAAGATGAGTAAGATTCCTTAAAATGCTCGAAAAATATTGCGTGAAAATCATTTAAGGAACATATACAAGCCACCGGTAACTTTTCATACCAGGACCTCACTTTTCCCTCTATATAAGCCATGAACATCTACATAAGACAATCATCATGCCATTCAAATTTTAATTTGCGTGCATGCATATGAAACTTGATGAGATGCAAAGCAGTAGCATTACCTTCCTCATCTTTGAGCATTGGAAGATAGGTTAACCAATCTACATAAGGAATTCGATTCGGAAACCCAAGAATATGAGAACGGTTCATGGGAGCATACCTTGCAAATGTAGAACTCATCCTGAGACAGTGGAGTCGCCAGTTGAAAATTTAAACTTCTGGATTCTTCGAAGTTGGGGTCGCCAGGTGAATATTGTACATCCTTCTTGTGTCTAACTATTTTTCACCATCAGTAATCAGATCTAAAACTTTGTCGTTCTTCCCAAGAAAAATGAAACTTTCATTCCCCGACAACGGCACCAAAAATGTTATTACTCTGTAATTTCTTTGGGTTGCATAAAAGAAACCCAAAGGTAACCACAAACCAGTTGGAAAAAAGAATCTAGCCTTTCCAGTTTCAGAGAGGGCTCTCTCATGGAACTCAATCACCCAGTGTTACCTCAGTAACTAGTTGTGTAATCAGTGCGATGGTTAGATCTTTTGTCAAAATCCAAGTTTAAAAAAAATTGGGGAAGGGTTGAGTGTATATTCCATTGGGAAATGGAGTCAAATTCTGAGATATACTATGAAGATTAACACAACTATGTACTCTTGAGGGAACAGAGGCAAGGTAAGCATACCTTTAAGAAATAAACAATATTCATATGATGACAATATAGAAATAAGAAATCTCATTACGGATGAGAGCATCTAATAAGGATGAATTCTCAATTGTAACTTTAGAAAATATAACATAAAGGTTGACTACAATGAATAAAGCACTTAAAAAAGGGTGAATTCTAGACCTGGAATCATAAAAACATGACACCTGCATTAAATATATGAAGGGAGCATCTATCAATGATGAATTCCAATCATTTACTCTTATCTATTCTTTAGAAGAAAGAACGGAATTGAAATGAATGTGAACTAGAGGAAAACGCACTGAAAGAACACACCGGGATGAATCTCTTCTATAAAA
The DNA here is from genome assembly GCA_000966675.3 of Picea glauca. Classification (NCBI taxonomy): domain Eukaryota; kingdom Viridiplantae; phylum Streptophyta; class Pinopsida; order Pinales; family Pinaceae; genus Picea; species Picea glauca. The sequence continues at coordinate 187,832 of JZKD02S1674235.1, read as the reverse complement.
AAAAAACTCTCTACTTGTATTTAAAATTCATGAATATATACAAAGTTTTCCATCGACAAAGGAAGGTTTTTCTCAAGCAAGACAAACCCCCCCTACTACATTGAAAAAGTTATAAAATATATAGTAAATGTGTCCCAAGCCAATCCCTAACAAATGGCGAAAAAATGGAAATTATAAAAAATCTCAGCCACAATATCTAGGACAGATTGTAAGGTATCTCGAAATTTCGAGTTGTGAGAGTCAAATGCTTCTGGTTTAAACTGATCTTCTGCTTGATATGTGGTAAATGAAATTTTCTGCCCATCCCCTCAAATCTGGAACTACTATCTTTGATGACCATCAACCTTTGATTGTCCGTTGACACATGTTATCTTCATACCTAGATATGTACAATTGTTGTTTTAAATTCCCAAGATATGCTCTAACATATGCCTAGAAATCTATAAATAATCTCCTTTTAATGATATGTTGCCACATGTCTTTAATTGATCCTTAAATTATTGATTTTTACCTTAAACCCTGGGATTGCCCTTCAACTCTTCAATTCAAATGCTATCCTGGTCTAGAGATCAGGGATATGTGTTTTTGAAATGTTAGGATGTTCTGCCAACAAGAGCTTGACCACTAAATTAGGTCCTTGAAATGAATTGCCCTGGAAATATTTAATTACTTTATATCAGTAATCTTCAAAAGCCTCTTAATTTTGGTCATTGGGAATGAAAATCACTTCAAACACTTATCTTCTTTCCCTGAGTTCATTGTGTATGTGTATTATCTTTGGAGTGAAACTCGATAAGGGGGGCACCAATGGGTAAAAAAATACAAAGCAATTGTCTTTCCTACAATCTCTGAAAGTGGGAAATTTACACCTCCATGCCTTACAGTTGAGTTCATGGATGTATTTTCCAATAGCCAATGAAAAAATCTTTACAAAATACTTACTGACATATGCTAGGAAATCACCAGTTGCATTCCTTCAAATCGAATGGAAAAATTTGGCATGCATCCCATAGATATGTTTTCTCAATATTCTTCAAGGCAAAGGCATTACCATCATCCATCACTAGCTTTTAAACTGTTCCAAAATTTCTTTTGAAGAGTAAGGCAAATCCTCATGAAATATAACCACAAAAGTACCTTCATTAACATCCAATGCTGGTCTCCTATGAAATTTATTAATCTTGTGATAAAGAAAGCAACCCCAGAAACACATTTAGAGATACAAGAATTGAAACTCCCACGGTTGCAGGAGCTTCATCGAGTATCGCCTGCCCCACTTTTGGAACCGAGAAATATCACTTCTTCGGAGCGCCAGATACTCCTGAAACAGTTGGTTAGGAACTTGAAATAGGCCCTGTTATCGCACAGTTTGTAGGAAGGGTTTAGGTAGCTTGATTCAAGGCTTCAAACTGGCGTAACAGGAGCTTCCCCACCCACTGTCACCTCGATGGGGAGCTCTTTCTATTTAGGGTGGCTAATCCCAAGGGAGACGTCCCTAATAATCTGGGGTTCTGAGAGGGCTTAAAGTTTATAGGATCAAGATAAAGGTTCCCTTTCACAGATTATTTCCAAGAAGGAGATAGTCAAAGAAGATATTCCACTGATAAGGGCACCTATTTGCGAGACAAGACAAATGAAGCTAAAATGTGCTGCAGTGGCTAGTACTTCAAATATTAATGACTATATTCAACATATATATGAGCAATGATCAAATGTAATTATTGACGAAGTCAATGATTGCAATAAAGCTTATGTTAATGTCACTTCTTCAATAAATACAAGAGAGATGTAGGCATTCAATGTGTAAAATCAATTTATTATCACAATGCTATAAACATCAAATCTGCTCATGTGTAAATAATGTTGCTACGTCACTATTGCAGAATGGAGGTGATGTCAGCCCTAAATTATGCTAGTTTTGGAAGGCAAAAAGTGAACGTTTTGCTTATTAAACCAAAGAAAATAATCTACACTTCAAAAGCCAACCAAATCACAAGGTTTCACACTTAAATAGTGGCTAAAAGAGGCTTGACGTCATAAATATTGTTGTTGTTACAGAAGTTACGTCAGCCCTAAAACAATTCAGTTTGAGAGACAAAGAGAAGGACGTTTTGCAAATTTAGACTTCTGAAAGTGATCAACAACTCAAGGTCTATCAAACAAGGTGACATATGTCAAAACGTTTTAGGCCAAGCAAGGGTTTTAGACATGTATGACATCACCTATATTGTTGTTGTTTTTTAGGGTTAGGGTTAGCTAGTCAAAGAGGTGAACGTTTTAACAAATCAGCCAATGAAAAAGCTTAAAACCTCTATGGCTATCAAGAGATGACTCAGCCACAAATTTTAGTCCAAGCACAAGTTTAAATAAGGCAAGACGTCATCATCTATTAGGGTTAGTTCTAGATGCTAGGTTAGTTAGGGTTTCAAGTAAAGAGAGTTTGAAAGATTTGTTTGAACATAAAAGACTCAACATTGTGGCTTAAGACCAGTGCCTTGGGTATTATGGAGTCAAGTAGTAAGGCTAATGGCTTGGGAGAATCTAAATCTAAGGACAGGAGAGTTAGGCTTGATGGTGTTGCTACGGCAAGGCCACCAAGTCAAAACCCTAAGGGGAGGAGGCTCATTCCAGTGTAGCTAAAGCTAGGCCTCATGCTCCTCCCTCTTCCCTTAGAACTCTTTGGCAAAACGGATAGCTTTAAAATACAAGTCTAGGGCTGAAAAGTGTTGCTTGGGGACAAGGCTTTTCAAACCCTAAGAGTCCAAACCCTAGGTGTAAACTC
>JZKD02S1674235.1:154985-175638 GCA_000966675.3 Picea glauca | reverse complement strand
ATAACAGGCCCCTTAATATCTCTAGCGCAAGATTGTTATCTAATGGACTCTGTCCGTGGAATTGCATAAGAATTATTTTAATGGCGATGGGTATGTGTTGTCGATGCTCTTGGAAGCATTCACCTCCAACACCTGTGAGTTCTCTAGAAACATGCAGCGTTATTTAACATCTGACACTTTACACACGATAGCACTTCAGTTCTCAAGCTATGAGAAAAATCCCACATGGTTAAAGTTTTTTTATGTTGGAGAATTATATATCCTCGAATGTTCTTAACTCGTTAGGACGCGTAGTGCACATGGATCTGGTGGGATTCCTCTTTATTTATTGGTTCTTGGTCTTTGGGCATTGACTTGGTGTTGTTTGGTGTTTGGTCTTAAGCGCTAGGCTTAGCTTGTGAACTTGGATATCGGGTTTTAATTCCCAATGCTTTTTAAAAATAATTAAAAAACCATGCATAAAGGCCGAGGAGCCAAATTGGCTTAAAACCATGCATAAAGCGTGAGGAGCCAAATTGGCTTAAAACCATGCATAAAGCGTGAGGAGCCAAATTGGCTTAAAAGCTAATTTTATTTTTTCAAAATTTGTCGAACTTTTGAAAAATTTCCCAAATATCATATTTTAATCGAATTGCCAAAATGATGAACATTTGACCAAAAAGACTTTAAAATCAACCTTGAGATCTAGTGCAATCAATACAAGAACCCAATGATTGTTTTTAAAATCACAATCCCTTCTATGCCAAAAATTCTAAATTTTGTATGTTAACAGAATAAACGTAGGATTTTCCAAATATTCAGGTAAGAGATCAAGGCCATTGTTATGTTTCTTCAAGAAATATCTGCAGTCTTCTCCTTTGAAGGTAAGAGTCGGCTTTGGGAGCTTCAACATCCTGCGAAATACTTGTGGTGAAAGAGAAACCAGAGAATGACCTTGGAGTTGTATAATCCTCTGGATTGACACATACTTCTCCACACACCATGCAACAAGCTCTTTACAGTCAAATACTAGGAACACATCATATGCAAGAAATTCCAGATCCCCAGATTTCATCTTTATGTGCAAGAGGAGAGGAGTAATATGAATATGCTCTGGACCACTAAAATTTCTGGTCTTCACGACCAAAACTATTTAGAGTATCACCACATAATTGTTTTCTAGTTGTTGCTACCATAAGTTGACGAGAGTATTCTTTCAGCTGGATAATAACTTGAAATGATTTTTCGGAGAGATGACAATAATATAACCTTTGGAAAATAGTGCTTTAATGCAATTTAATGAGAAATATCCTCGATCCCTTCACTATTAATGACGGTCTTTTCAGAGCCTGCACAATTAGTTTTTAGCATTAAAAAACATTCAATGCATATTGGAAAAAACGCGAGAATGGTAGGGACAGATGATAATAGATTTTGAATATCGAGTTTTTCATGAACCCACCAACCCGGGAACTCGTAAATTCATGGTTATGAATGATAAAAAATAAGCTGAGTTTTGCAAAGTGATCGGTCGAACTTGTATGCAGGAGAAATAAAATACTTTTAGGGACTCAAGACCCTCAACAAGTATGATGGTTGAAATGAGTATCACATAATTTTGGGTGCAAAGTGTGTTGGGTATGTGTTATATTCTTTGCACGAGTAGTAGTGTCTAAGTGTATGCGTCAATCACGCAAGGGGGTGCAGGGGGTCTGGGGGCAGTGCCCCCGGAAAAAAAAATTCTGCCTCGGGAAACGTGACACCTACTTCGGTAAGCGTGTCATGTATTTAGGTGGTTTTTCGGCACATGATTTTTGCCAATGGTTTTCTATTTCCGATGAAGGAATTAGGGTTTTGGACTAATCCAGGTCATTGGGTTAGGATTTTGGATGTCACTGGCTCCTATATGTATATTGTATTGTAAACAATGTAACACTATGAATGAATATAGAATATGTTGGTTTTCCCGGTTTCGGTTTCCAGGGGAAAAATCTATGTGTAATGTTTGTATTTGTCATTGTATATTTTATGTTCTTTTATGAATATCTATTTGCAGTAGATATTGTACAAGGTTAGGATTTACAAAGTGGAGATCGTAGAACTTGGATAATGAAATTTTGACCCCGCGAACCCACAATGATGAAAAAAGGCTTAGTATAATATAGCAAGGCGGTCAGGCGAACTCGTGGCATAGGAAAATGGATGGGAATGAAGACCCGTGAATCTGCCTACCCATGAAACCATTGATTTTTGAAATGCGACTAAGTATGGTAAATAGAAATGGATAGAAGAAGGGAAAAAAGAAAAAGGGAAACAAGGGAAAGTATAGAAGAGAGAAAAGAAATGGAAAAAAGAAGTTGGGAAAATAGAAAAGGGAAGGACAATTTGGAAGCAGGAATTGATCTCAACAAGTTCCCATCACCTTCTTTAAGCATGAGACATGAAAAACATGATGGATCTTAGAATGACTAAACAAAGCTAACTGATAGGCCACTGGTCCCTATAGTATTCTAGATATAAAATAGTACGTAGAACAAAAATATTAAGCTAGAAATGGCAGTGAAGCAATGATATAAAAAACAATACTAGAATAACACCAAAAATAATAGGATTAGGCATGCCATGAATCTTAAATATATTATCCATGAAGATTTGAGCCATTATGGCGGCTGCGAATGGGTGTTGAAGAGAAAAATAAGAGCATATTTCGAGAGACAATCTACTACCACCATGATGGTTGACTTGTTTCCCGATTTAGGTAAGCCCACAATGGAATCCATAGAAATATATCGCCAAATAGCAGGGGTAATCGAAAGCAGTTGGAGTGTTTCTGGAGCTTTGAAATTTTCTCCCTTGTTGCATTGACAGACCTCATATTCAACCACAAAGGTGCGGATGTCATGTTTCATACCTTCCCAGAAAAAAAAGAACGTTTGACCGATTCATAGGTTTTGGTAAACCCTGAATTCTCGACTGTGGGTGAGGCATGAATTTTAGAAAGAATTGTGGATTCAAGTTGGGATTGCTTGCATAAATACAAATGATCTTTGTATTGAAGATCTTCATTATCCCAAGAGTACCCTAAAGAAACTGAAGAATTGTGTTTCAATTGGTGGAGAAGGCTAGAAATTTTGGGGTCTTGCAACCATTCATGACAAACATCTTGGAGCCAATCTGGTACAATGAAGGAAAGGGAGAAAAGGGACCCGTCTTCTTCATATTTTTGGGAAAGAGCATCGACCACTACATTTTCCTTTCCCTTCTTGTAAATGATCTCATAATCATATCCAAATAGCTTGGTCACCCATTTTTTCTGCGTCGAGGATGAAATTCGTTGTTCCAGGAAATACTTGAGACTCTGATGATCAGTTTTGATTTGGAATCGTTGACCCAATAAATAAGATGCCAGAGATCCACAACATGAAAAATAACTAACATTTCCTTTTCATAAATGGATTGGCCCAAATGTCACTGTGAAATTGTTTTGCTAGTAAATCCCAAGGGCTTGCCATCTTGCATGAGGACAACTCCAATTCATTTCCCATAAGCATCACATTCCAATATGAATGTATTTGTGAAGTTTGGGAGGGCTAGGACAAGGGTCTAACACACAACATATTTTAAGGATTGGAAGGAATTATCCGCAGATGAAATCCAAGTGAAAGCATTGATTTTAAGGAGGGAAGTGAGAGGAGTTGCAATCTTTCCATAATTCTGAACAAAATTCCTATAATATCCCTTTAAACCCAGAAAACCACGCAAGCTCTTAAGAGTTTTAGGGTGATGCCAATGTTGCATAGATTCAATTTTATTAGGATCGACTCAGACACCATACTTGCCGAAAATATGACCCAGGTATTCCACTTCTGAGGCACCAAAGGCACATTTAGATTGTTTGAGGAAAAGTTGATCTTTAGAGAGTAGATGGAGAACTTGATTCACATGAGAGAGATGGGATGGCCAAGTTTTACTATAGATGACAATATCATCAAAGAAAAATAAGACAAAATGATGGAGAAAATGATGGAAGACATGATTCATAAGACTTTGGAAAGTCGAAGAAGCATTACATAATCCAAAGGACATTACCAAGAATTCATAATGACCCTCATGAGTGCGGAATGCAGTCTTGGGAATGTCTTATGATTTCATACGGATCTGGTGGTAGCCAAAATGTAGATCCAATTCAGTGAAGTATTAAACACCACTCAATTCATCCAAGAGGTCATCAATGACATGAATGGGGAATTAGTCTTTGATTGTGAGTTTGTTAAGGGCACAAAAATCAAGACACATGCGCCAAGTACCTTCTTTCTTGAGTACCATGACCATAGAGGAAGAATAGGGGCTAGTACTGGGATGGATAGCACCAACTTCTAGTAATTCATGAACAATTTTCTCAATTTCATTTTTCTGGGCAAATGGATGACGATAAGGCCAAACATTGGGAGGAAAACTGCCCAGGATGAGAGGGATGGAATGATCATGGACTCCACGGGAAGGGGGAAGTTATTGGGGGGTGGTAAAAACAACATGGTGGAAGGAGAGGATAGATTGGAGGTCAGGATGCACAAAAGGTGTCTCAACAACATGAATGGATTGGAGTTGGGCTATAATTCTCGAATGACATTTTTTGAGGATCTTTTCCATGCGATAGGAACTGATGATATCAGGGGATCCTTCGATGATGTCTTGGAACTTATATTATTGTCCATATTCTTGGAATTGCATGGTTAAGTCCTTAAAATCCATGAGAATGGGGCCTAGAGTGCGTAACCATTTGACACCAAGAACAATGTCACAAGCACCCATGTCTATAGAAAAGATATGGTATTTCAGGTGATACTGACCAATTTGGAGTTGCACATTTTCACATCGTCCCCCACATTTCATGGAACCACCATTGGCAATTATTGAAAATTATTGATGACACAGATGTAACAATTGAATTCTTGGGAAATGTGTTGATGAATAAAGTTATGGGTGCTACCACTGTCCACAAGGATGATGAATTTCCTATTTTTTATGTAACCAATTAATTTGAGAGTCTAGGGAGCAGAGAAACCAATGAGGGAATTAAGTGAAATCACTGGGTCAACGTATGGTGGGTCAGAGGGTGGGGTGAGGTCAGAAGGCGGTGGTAGTTCCTCCATAGAAGGAACAATAACATCTTCTTTAGAAATATCCTCAGTCACGGCCATAAAAAACTTTTGTTCCTTACACTTGTGCCCGGGAAAATATTTGTCATCACAATTATATCAAAGACCCTTGAGTTGACGTTCAACCATTTCATCCCTGATTAATTTTTGGATCTTGAGGGGACTTGCAGGAGGGGAAAAATTGGTGGGTTTAGGATGAGGAGGAAAGGAGGGTTTGTGGGTCTAGAAGGACACAATTTGTTGGGATTCCTTGGCTCGTTGAGTATATTCCAACCAATTTTGGGGGCATGCCATGAGAACACGGACATGAATTCCATCTTTGAGGCCACTGATAAAGATTTCCCTAAATAAAGCATTTGACATGCCCTCCGTTATGAAATACAAGTGATCAAATGTGGAAATAAAGTATTCCATTGTCCCAAACTTCTTTAACTTGGTCAAATAGCCTAAATGGTGGGTGTCAGAGTCAAAGAGGTCATAAAATTCGGCCACAAACTGTGTCCAAGAAAGATACCCTTGGCGTGCCTTTTTTCTTCCATTGCCACCATTGCCATTGTTCCGGATCTAGATGTAGGACACCATAACAAAGATTTTCTAAATCATCAGTCATGCCATGCAAAGATAAATAATGTTCCATTTGGGTGACTCATCCTATAGGAATCCATCAAATTTGTTCACCTCAAAGCTAGGAGAGAAAAGGTCTTGGGAAAAGTGGGTAGTATGAGGGCCTTGGTAATGGGAAGAGTCATGGTCATCCTGATAATATGGTTGTTCAGAAGAGGAAGGGTTTTGGGAATGACCTAGGAAGTGTTCTTTGAGGTCTTTGATGTGGGAACATTGTTCCTTGAGGATATCAATAGTTGAATTGATGGAGATAATGTTGTCACTGATATGCTTGATGTCTTCATTGTGTTGGTGGTTGTCAGCAATCAAGACATTGAGTTCTTAGGCTCGTGTGGTAGTCATTTGGACAAAAGAGCAGAAAAATGGTATAGGGGAAACAAAAGGGGTCTTGAGGGGTGGGTGGGACCATGGAGAAAAAGGGTGTCAAGTGATAGGTACCATTGTGATCAGGGAAAAAAGGGGGATCCAAAGGGATAGGAGCCAAATAAGGGTATCAGAGACAGTTTAGGTCCACAAAAAACAAATTGTGTTAAAAATGATAGGTATCAATGGAATTAGGGAGAAGAAATGCCCAAATGCTTAACAGGAAGAAATGTGTAGTAATTTCGCAACCAGAATGCATAAGAAACAGTTGCGTGGCAATAGATCTTGTTTGTTTTATTTTCGTTTCTGTCCCCAGTGGTAGGATATTCAAGGTTTCTAAAGACAAGGGTTTTCCCTGTACTATATCTCTTTGATATACGTACGGGGTCCAACAATAGTACTTGGCCCAATATCTTAGGGCACTAACTAAGGAGGCTAGACCGTGCCCTTAGTCGTACTACCCGACTACCCAGGTACTAGAGAGTATCTTCTCGAGTGTTGTTCTTGATGGAACTATAGCAGTCAAGCGGCTGATCGGTTTATCTATGGAGGGATTCAGGAGATCTAGGTCGGTCCATATACAGGTGGTGTTTGATGTGATACCACTCGAAGGGGTACCAACAAGGGTTACAAGGGTGGCCAACAGATGTGTGCTTAGGTACCACTTGTATTTCCTCTTTGTATTACTCCCCGATCATGGGTTTATGCACATAACGACAGATCTTTGTAGCTTTAAGACGCCAGGATACGTCTCTACCCCGAAAAAAAAAATTAACTCACAATTTTCTATCGAGGAAGGTGCTCTGATACCACTTGTAGTATTCCATATATAACATACTATGCAGAACAAAAATATTAAGCTAGAAATGGCAGAGAAACAATGATATAATTAGAACAATACCATAATAATACCATAATAACAACAAGAAGAGAACTTTGATTACTGATAGCAATGTTCACTTACCCTTTGAGGGGGAAACCTCCAACAAAGAAAAGATTTATTAAAATAATATCCAAGACAATATTTCCCATGCCCTCTACTTCTATTTATATTCTATCTATCCAAAAGAACAATCTAGAGGAAGATCCTTCTAGAAGTGGAAGCTTTTATTAAGTCTTCTTACATTTAATTTATTCTTCCTTATTGCTAGGCCTTATTAATATTGGCCTTTATTACATGGAATTATATTATTCTACCTACATGAGGGGTTAGGGAGGTTAGGTCCCTAATAGTCCCATGCACTTGAGAATGGTATAAGGACCATAACATTTGGGAGCAAGCTTTTGACAGTGTTCAACTTTGAGTGAAGTATGATTGTAAGGTTGTATATGAAGAAACACATGGTCTCTTATAGAAAATTGGTGTTATGAACGTCCTTGATCTACTTGTTGTTTCATACAATTATGATCCATGACCAAATTGTCTTTGAGAGAATGGAGAATAGGGGCAGGAAATGTAAGAGTTTTGTCAACCTCCTAAACCTTTGAGACCCCTGGTCTATAGGAAAGAATTGATGAGGGATTTTTTCCATATACTGCTTCAAAAGGATTCATGCGGGTAACAGTATGGTAAGACGTATTATACCACCATTCAACTAGGGGTGACCACTGAGCCCATTGATGTTGTCAGTCAGATGCAAAACACCTCAAATATGTTTCCAAACACTTGTTGACAACTTCAGTTTGGTCATCCATCTATGGGTGATAAGCAATACAGACATGTAATTGTCTGCCCTGGAGGATGAATATTTCTTTCCAAAAAATGATGGTGAAAGTGGGATCTTTGTTAGATACAATAGAATGAGGCATGCCATGAAGCTTGAAAATATGATCCATGAAAATATGAGCCACCTTGGATGTTGTTAATGGGTGTTGAAGAGCACAAAAATGAGCATATTTGGAAAGACAATCAACTACCACCATGATGACTGAATTATTTCCAGATTTAGGTAATCCCACAATGAAATTCATAGAAATGTCCCTCCAAATAGCAGTGGAATCGGAAGTAGTTGTAGTGTGCTCGGAGCTTTGACAGTTTCCCCTTTATTGCATTGACATACATCACATTCATCCATAAATGTGAGAACATCTTGTTTCATACCATCCAAAAAAAAAAAGAACATTTAACTCATTCATAGGTTTTGGTAAACCCGGAATGCCCTGTTGTGGGTGAAGCATGAATCTCAGAAAGCACTGTGGATTTAAGTTGTGGCTGGTGGTTTAAATATATATGTCCTTTGTAGTGAAGCTCTTCATTGTGCCAAGAGTACACTGGAGAAACTGGAGAATTGTCTTGCAATTTTTGTATTAGTCGAGAAGTTTTAGGGTCTTGCAACCATTCCTAGTGAACAACTTGGAGCCAATCTAGTACAATGAAGGAGAGGGAAAAAAAAGATACTTCTTATTTATATTTTCTAGATAGAGCATCGACCACTAAATTTTATTTTCCTTTCTTATAAATGATATCATAATCATAGCTAAATATCTTGGTCACCCATTCTTATTTCTCCTTGGATGAAATCCTATGTTCTAGGAAATACTGGAGGCTCTGATGGTCGGTTTTAATGTGGAAGAATTGCCCCAAGAGATAAGGATGTCAGAGATCCACAACATGTAGAATATCCAACATTTCCTTTTCATAGATTGATTTTTCAAGATGTCACTCTGAGAGTTGTTTTCTAGTGAAGGCCAAGGGTCTACCCTCTTACATGAGTACTACGCCAATGCCTTTCCCAGAGACATCACATTCGAGGAAAATAGTCTTTGTGAAGTCAGGAAGGGCCAAGACAATAGTTGTGCACATGGATTCTTTCAATGCTTGAAATGATTGATCAATTATTGGAGTCCAAGTGAAATAGTTCTTTTTTAGGAGAGCAGTAAGAGGCGCTGCAATTTTTCCATAATTCTTTACAATAATGCAATAATATTCTGTTAAACCAAAAAAACCACGCAAGTTCTTAAGCTTTTTTGGGCATGGCCAATCCTGCATAGCTTCAATTTTCTTAGGATCCACCCTTACACCATCCTTTCCAACAATATGACCCAATTAATCCACTTCTGAAGCTCCAAAGGCACATTTAAATTTCTTGAGAAAAATTTGGTGTAGAGAGAGTAGACTAAGAACTTGATCCACATGGGTAAGATGGTCTGCCTAGGTTTTACTATATATGAGAATATTATCAAAGAAAACTAGGAAAAAATGATGGAGAAAAGGACTTAAAACATGGTTCATGATACTTTCAAAAGTGGAGGGAACATTACACAGGATAAAGGGCATGACCAAGAATTCATAGTGACCCTCATGAGTGTGAAAAGCAGTCTTACCAATGTCTTCCTCTTGCATATGTATTTGGTGGTAGCTAGAACGAAGATCAAGTTTAGTAAAATACTGAGCACCACTTAATTCATCCAATATATCATCAATGATAGGAATGGGGAATTTTTCTTTGATGGTGAGTTTATTGAGGGCACGAAAGTCAAGACACATTAGCCAAGTACCTTCTTTTTTTAGTACCATGACCATAGGGGAAGAATAGGGGCTGGTACTAGGGAGGATAACACCTGCGGCTAACAATTCTTGAACAATTTTCTCAATTTCATTATTTTGGGAAAAGGGATGAAGATAAGGGTAAACATTGAGAGGAATATTGTCGGGGATAAGAGGAATGGAATGATCATGACTACCATGAGAAAGATGAAGTACCTGTGGAGTGGAAAAAAAAACTTGGTGTTTAGAGATGATACATTGGAGGTCAGGATGCACCACAGGTGTCTCAATTTCTTGAATAGAATGGAGTTGGGAAATAATGTCGGAATGGCATTTTTTGAGGATCTTTTCCATTCAATGGGAAATGATTATATCAGGGGATCCTACTGCGATTCCTTGGAATTTATATTGTTGTCCCGCCTATTGGAATTGCATGGTTAATTCCTTAAAATCCATGAGGATGGGACCAAGAGTGTGTAACAATTCTGCACCAAGCACGATATCACAACCACCCATGTCAATAGAAAACATATGATATTTCAGGTGGTATTGCCCAATTTGGAGACGAACATTTTCACAAATCCCCCCACATTTCATGGAACCACCATTGGAAATCATGATTTGAAAGTTGTTGAATGCATGTATATAGAAATGGGTTTCTTGGGCAATACAATGATGAATAAAATTATGAGTGTTTCCACTATCAATTAAGATGATGAACTTTCTATTCTTAATGTATCCAATGAGCTTGAGGGTTTAGGGAGTAGAGAATCCAGTGAGAGCATTCAATGAAATGACCAATTCTACTTCTAGTTGTTCCGAGGGTGGAGTAATATCAATTGGATCAGGTAACGCTGCCATAGGGGGGTCTCGAGCTCTTCTTCAGAAACATCCTCTGAGATGGCTATAAATGATTTTTTCCCCTTACACTTGTGCCTCAGAAAATATTTTTCAACACAATTATAATAAAGGCCCTTGAGTTGGCATTTTTCCATTTCAGACTGGGTTAATTTCTAGATATTTAGTGGAGTGGGAGGAGGGGCAGGTTTAGTAGGTCGAGTGTGAGTAACAAAAGAAGGTTTGTGGCTTTGAGCAGAGACAATTTGTTGGGATTCCTTAGCACATTGAGTATCTTCCAGCCAAGTGTGAAGGCGAGCCATGAGGACATGGGCTCGAATTTCCTCTTTGAGGCCATTGATAAAACATTCCCAGAAGAAGGCATCAAACATGCCCTCAATTTTGAAAGACAAGTGTTCAAAGGAAGATATAAAGTCTTCCACTATGTCAGATTGCTTCAACTTGGTCAAACAACCAAGATAGTGGTTGTCAATGTCAAAGCGCTCATATAGCTTTGCCACAAACTGAGTCCAAGCAACATACCTCTGGCATGTCTTTCTACACCATTTCTGCCATTTCCAATGTCCTGGATCCAAATAGAGGACACCATAATAAAGTTTGGCTAGATCATCAGTAATGTTATGCAAGGAGAAATAATGTTCCATTTGAGTGACCCAACCAGTGGGATCAGATCTGTCAAATTTTTTCACTTCAACTTGGGGAAGGCATGGGTCACTAGGAAGGGAATTAGAATGAAGGGCCATATTATGGGAAGATTTCTCATCTTCAGAGTGGGAAGTTTTTTTGCAGGGAGAGAGATCCAAGGGGATTTTTCAACCACTGGGTGAGGGAGGAAAATTCACCTTTAACCTCTATCAATTCACTTGTAACTTTGGCCTCGAAGGTTTCCAAGCGAGAATTATTGGAAGTAAATTTAGAGGTCATTCTTTGGATGTCTACCTTGTGTTGTTTGGATTCATATTGCAAGTGAATGGATTCTTGGTTGTGAGTGGTGTCCATGGGTGAAGGAGGGGAACTGAAGAGGGGAAGTGGGACCATGGAAACAAAGAGTGAAAAATGATATATATGAGTGTGTTCAGTGTGAAAAGAGGAATGCAATGAGGTAGGTGTCAAATAAGGGTGCGGGAAGGTAAAAAAAAATAAAAAAAAAATGATAGGTATCACAACGATTAGGGAAAAAAGGGGAATCCAACTAAATAGGCCTAAAATAAGGGTTCAGGGAGGTAAAAGAAAAGGTTAAAAATGATAGGTGTCAAAACGATCAAGGAGAAAAGGGGAATCCAACGAGATAGGTCTAAATTAAGGGTTCGAGAGGTAAAAAAAAATTAAAAATGATAGGTGTCAACGATCTAGGTGAAAAGGGGAATCCAATGAGATATGTATCAAATAAGGGGAATCCAATGAGATATGCATATCTGAATAATACTGTAGTATCGAAATGCCCAAATTCTTAATAGAAAAAATAAAATACATGTATAGTAATTTTCACAACTTGAACGTAGGAGGAAAGGTTGCACGACGATCAATCTTCTCTGTTCCTTTTCTGTTTTTAATTTTTGCAACTCGAATGTCAAAGGAAAGTTTGCATGGAAATAGATCTTCTTTGTTCTTTTTCTATTTTGTTTCCTTCCCAAGGGTTAGGGTTTTCAGGGTTCCTACAAACAATGGTTTTCCCTGTGCTATAGATCTATGATATACGTGTGGGATCCAACAATAGTACTCGGCTCAATATCTCAGGGCACTGACTAAGGAGGCTAGATTGTGCCCTTATCCGTACTACCCGACTACCCAGGTACTAGAGAGTATATTCCCAAGTGTTGTTCTCGATGGCACTATAGCAATCAGGCGATCGATCGGTTGATCTAAGGTTGGTTTCATGATATCTAGGGGGTCTCGCAATATACCAAAGGTACGTGGAAGCACAAGCCCGTATACAAGTTTTGTATGATGTGCTACCACTCAAAGGGGTATCAACATGGGCTAAAAGGGTGTCCAACAATGTGAGCTTAAGTACCTCTTGTATTTCATGCATGTATGCTTCCCCGATTGTGGATTTATGCGTTGAAATATGGATCTTTGTAGCTTAAAGACACTGGAACACATCTCTACCCTGGAAATAAAATTAACCCACAAATACTACCAGGGAAAGTGCTATGATACCACTTGTTAGGCACCAGATCTATTATAATAAAAGAAAATAGGAATATTGCAGAATACCAGCAGACTAACAACATAGAACAAAAATATAGCAACAGAACAACATAATATATGGAACCACGACACCAAAATAATACCTTTATTAATAGAAAACAATGTTCACTTGCCTCTTCGAGGGGGAAACCTCTAGCATGGCAGAGCTCTATTACAATAATTGTCAATACAAATCCCTGTCATACCTTATAATCTTATTTATACTAATTCTATCTTCTAAAGAACATTCTAGAGGAAGATATTTATAGAAGCAGAAGCTTCTATTAGGTATTCTTACATCGACTTGTTCACATTTATTAAATAGGCCTTATTAACTAGCATCGACCTTTATTACATGAAAATATATTATTCTACCTACATGAGAAGTTAGGGATTTAGGTCCCTAACATATGTGGTTCTCATGTATCCATATATTAGTTTGACTTTGCGAATATAATTCATGTTATGAACTATATGTTGTTTTTTAATTAGTCACATTTTGTATTCTTCTAATTTAAAAAATAAATGTGTGGTCCATCACATAGGTTATATTCAAAAAATATTACATTATTATTTATTATATGAGAATTACTTTATGAGTACTATATTTCTTATTAAAAGTAATTATTAATCTCAAAAGTATTGTTATTTCTAGTCACATCAATGGAGGGTTTTTTTATTAGTTTTATTTTTAGACATCTCTCCAATTTAACCTAACCATAGTTACATATATTGTAGTGTAAGAGATGAGTTGTAAATATACATTCCTCAAAAAATTAATATATCATTTTTTTATTATTATATGTCTTATGAGTTCCATTTTAGACCTCAAAATTCCCCTAATGCAAGATAAACATCTTCTCAAACTACAACATGAAACCATGAATAACCTCCTCAAGAGACTTGTGGTGTCTCCCAAGGTGGACTAAGTGTGCAATAATGCTCCAAGAAAGGTTATTTTCCTCCTCAAATAAAGTTCTAAGAAGGCGGATCCATGAAACAAGGCACCAAATCCATGAAGAAGAGATGTGGAATGTCATCAATTTTCAACTAATTCCATGAATAAAGGGGGCGGCCCCTAATCAACCAATAACCTAGGATTATGCCTCAACATGTGTGTAAGATAATCCTCCAAATTTGGCATGTATGAACAATGATGCATCAAAAGGTGTGCAAGGTGGCCTCACAAGTTAGAGCACTCAACAATAAAGCATCAATAAGTGTGCAACAAACCACACAATATCAAGTTACAAGATGCAACAACCCTCCTTAAGTGTGCCAAGGGATAACTCCATAAAGCAAGGGATCAATCCTTCATGAATTAATGTGCAATGTGTTATATCCAAGTCATGTATCACCATCAACCAATACATTGAGTAAGACACATCCTCAAAGAAGATCATGGAAAGTGAGAAAACATCCCACAAGGATAGGGTGCTCCATGGTAGGATCCTCCAACAAGTAATAGTGCATAAAAATATGTAGAATAAGGGATTTCTCCATATGAGGGTGAAATATATTCCATAAAAACCCATAATATGTGTACAAACCCTCAACGTGAGAAAGTTTTTCGACCTCAATAAAATCACACCATGTTATACCATATCAACCCAAATGAATTTGAAATCAAGTGATAGAAAGGGTAGAATGTCAAGAACTCTATACCATCATGAAACCAAGCAAATGAAAATGTCATTACACTAATAGCTTATCCCAAAAGCGTCAGGGTATTCCTCAAGGGAGTCATACATCAACATGTATCATTGGCCATCCAATGATCATAGATGCTCTAAAACAAATTCTACTAGAATGGGAAGGAAAGTCATCACCAAAACAACCAGAGCACCAACATCATCAAGCTATTCATGGCCACATCACCAACAACATAAAGTGAAAGAACAACCCTTAGGCCATCCAAAATATCAACTTGTAAACATGTCTTTGTAATGAAAATCAAAAGAGTAGAGAAAAAATTCACGAGTATAGGCCTCATGCAAAATGAGGGGTAAAAGTGAGCATTCTCAACAAGAAGTAGAAAATACTATTTAATTTATAACATTGGGAAGCAACTACTTCTGCACAATTTGCATGTTTTTTTCTTTTTCTTTCCTTGTATGTAGTGTAGCTAGGGGAACAATATGTGGCACCTAGGGAGTTACCCAAGGGGAATATTAGTATATATGTATTGTTATGTATGAATACCACTTTTAATAAATAATGCCTAATGTGAACACAATAAATGTAAGAGGACTTACTGGAAGGTTCCACCTACTAGAAGATTCATCCTCTATAATGTTCTTAGAAGGTAGTTAGTATTATATATGAAGGTATGAGTAATGTGATGGGAAAGATGAGAAATATTGTATTTGAAGTGTGTATCTCATTAGGATATTTCCCCCTCGAATAGGTAAGTTGACGGGAATGGATCCCTTCCTTAATAAGATATATTGTATGGTGTTTTCCTACCCTAAGGGTTTTTTAATAATAAAGTGGAGATTCCTTCTATATTTTTCTTGGATTTGTTGTGGTGATTTTCTATTCAATATCTCAGTTACTTAAAAAGTGGTATAATAGAACTTTCTTCGGCCATAAAAAAGGGGCAAGTTTATTTTTATTTTATTTTTGCAATGTTTCAAAAGATGAAGAAAAAGAGGATCGCGACATTCTAGACAATTCTTGTAGAATTTTATGAAACTTGTTGTAGATATGAATTCCTCTTGGAAAAACAACCATTTAAAAAAAATCGTCTGAATCAAAGTTCGGGAGGCCAAGATATCACTGATTTAAATTCAACAAATTTCCAGGGTTTTTCCACGGACGAATGTGCAATTTTGCATATTTTTGTAGCAATTGGCGTTGAATTTACCAAAAAAAAATGCATAATTGATTTTCTCTTGCAAAATTATCCCATTTGAAAAAAACATTCTGAATCGGATCTCCAAAAGTGAAGATATTGTTGATTTAAGATCAACAATTTTTTAGAGTTTTTTGTGACGACGGCGAAACTGCAAAGCTCATAAATTTTGACAAGGTGCTCATATTTGCTATCATATCAGCATCACTGGATAGAGGATGTTTAGATATTTCATTTGATATATTATATGTAGTGCTTCCAATCAAAATGTTGTGCACTACAACCTTTGAAAATTTTCACTCTCAAACCCTCATGGGCATGAAGCGTGAAGATCATATCAAGATCTTGAAAGTTCTCCACAACATTCAAAAGGCATTGGCTGCATATAAGTACCTTTGTGTTGTTCAGAAAACACACCCTTGTGTCAAGGAAAAATATGATCGAGAACGATATGCCTGACATGATTTAGATTCTAATTGTGAGGATTGGTTTATGGACAATTGTCATTTCTGGGATGATAATTATTTTTGTCTTTTATATGATGACTCTACTCCACCTTATATAGAGAACATCAATGCAAAAAATCAAGAGTCAGTTATGACTACTAGTGTCCAGTTTACCTATTATACAATGATATTGTTCCTTCCATATTAATCTTTGACCCTTTCCCACTATGTGGATGGATCTGCATATTTGGATCCCCATGACTAGTGTAGACATATAGAGCACCATTTTCAAATTCCTATTGAGTCTCGGTATCTCCAGAGAGGATTTCACATGAGCACTTAGACATGGGACCCTGGTTTATAGTAGAGATCAAACTACGTCAACATGGTGGCTAGTACCTCTGCATGGGATCATGGTTCTCTAGCCTACTTCAACAGTATGGTCCACACTTATCCACAGGACTCTGGTATATGGTTTTACTCTCTCATAACAAGCATTGATGACAATGCTTTCAGAAGGGGGATGGAATGTAGTGTATCTAGGTAATAATATGGGGTGTCTAAGGAGGTACCTGTTGATGGGAGGAATGACAAAATCCTCACTCAAACATTTTCAAATCTCACTAGGCTATACGAGATAGATAAGATTATCACCCTGGGTTTATAGCCTGTCAAAAATATCAATCAAACCTCAAGAAATAGATTTTTGGATCTCATGTTATTATAATAATATTCAAACTTCGTATCTTTTTTGTGAAATAAATTAAAAATAGAAAATGTACTTAAAAACGAATTTATAAAATATCTGAATAAGTAAATGAAAGATATCATTAAATATGAAAATCAACATATGATAAGTCTCATAAAGGAAAATAAACCAGCATATAACTTTATTAATTTCAATCTGAGCTACAGTTGAGTTTATCTTTTCAAATCCCTACGAGGGTTTGGATCAAAATTACACTTAGAATTCTAGGATGTTATTTGACTCATACATAAACAATTGGTATCTAAAAAGAAGAAGACTAGAACTAAAAATTGAACTAGATCATTCCAAGATACAATTGCATCATTGTCCCGACTCTGCAAAATTAATATTAATCACCACTAAAATAAATTCAGAGCTTCCAACTAAAACTAAACAAACTTTCAAGAATAATGAATGAACTTGGAGCATGTTAATAATCGATGCTTCCTAGTTTTTTTTTTCATCACCTTTAAAATAACCTTGTTATCAACAAAATAACTTAGCTCTAAAGAAACTTAGAATGGAATGAATGGGCATATATTCTCACTTGAGGCAAGAACAAACCTTATTAGAAGTATCTCCCTATATTTTCTCCTATCCTTCATTTGTCTTTCTCTCCTTTTATGTCTTCAAAAAGTAGTTTGAGTAGTTTAACTACCCTTTTTGTCTTAAAAGTTAAATAACTTTAGTTATGAGAGAACAAATTGTATTTATAATAAGGGTAAATAAACAATAAATAATAGATGGGGTTCGTCTATGTCTTTGTTCTTTTATTTCCAACATTTCCCTTGTAACTCCAAAATATAATTAAATATCATGAATATATTAGGATCATAAAATATATCAAAAGTAACCAATATAAACATGCCACAACAACAAACACTTGTACCTCCCAAAAATGATATCAAAAGTTTTCAAAAATAATATCATGTGTTTGTTGTCCAAAATATGCATCAAATGTCAAAGTGGAAATGTCATCATACAAATTTAAATAATTCAAAAATAATACTTTTTGTTGGATAATGCTTATTTTTTCTTACTTCCTTATGAGAGAGAAGCCTTGTGCTTAAGTAAGTCTTCATCAACATACTTCTTTTCTCCCAATTTCTCTATCTCGGGGTGCATATCATTAAAAGTATTTTTACTCACATTACTTTATGCTTGGGTTGAAACTTGTTTTGACTATATGGAAGAATATTCTGATGACTCAAAGCTTGTTGAATTAGCAAGTTGTTTTCCTGTATACATTCGACCCTCAATGGACAACTCTTTGTAGTTTCTAGGAACTTGAACTAATTGGGCCATAGAAGCCGTAGTTGCAACATGAGGCATTGAACAGAGAGGAGACAATGGTGGAAAAGGGTTATCAGGCCAACAAGCTATGCTAGAAGGAGGATTTGTAGGAATATTTTCCCAGACATCATTTATTGGTTGTAGAGGAGGTTTATGGAAATCAACAATACTCGGATGTGGTTGTATAGGAGGATTAGGTGGAGCTTGATGCAGTGGCAATGCAGGATGTCCAACAAATTTCGGGTAGTCTTTTTGCACCAACTGATTGAATTATTTAGAGTCGACATCAAAATGTATTGAAAATATCATCTTCTTGTTTCTTCCTTATTTCCCAAACACAATAGGCACTCTTCCTCATCTTCCTATGTTACCTATGTTTCCACTGCGGTTACTTCCCTGACTGAAAAATATCATCTGTATGCATCATCATTCCAATTAGTAAAAATGCAAGACACACTATATCAAACATCTAATACAATTTTGTTTGAAATGACTTAGCCATGGCTTTGAAAAATACAAAGTAATTCAAACATATAAGGGATCAATGAGTGGGAATGAATAAAATAATGAAGAAAACCTATATTTGATAGGCATCCCTTTCATTATTTGTTGTTCAAAAATCTAATCTGGACACTTCTTTTCAAAATTTCTTCATATGAACAATCAATTATTTCTTTAAACAAGGGAAATGAGTGAAAAATGAGAAAATAAATGATAGGAAAATAATGATAAAGAGAGTTGTAATTAGTGAAAAATGATATGAAATGATAAGAATGCATAAAAATTCCATGTTCATTATCTATAAATAGCCAATCATTTCTGTTCAAAACCCTTTGCAATTCTCCATTGTAAATATAACAATATGTATAGAATACATTAACAATTTCCCAAAATATTAATGTATGCCCAAATTATTTCTTTTATCCACGCTATACTTCCAAAGTGCATAATGGTATGAGTTTACTCCATCCAAATAAAAAATGATAAATTTTCCATCTATTGTCCTTTGACCAAAAGAATAAAGTCAGTTCCATATAGGTGTCTTCCATCATAAACTAATCTTTAGTATTCCCTATTAAAAGGCTTCTCTTAATCCACCATTTAAAATTACATAAACATGAGGGAAATAACATGAAATTAAAATGAAGTATGATTTGTGGGATTAAAGGTTATATATATATATATATATATATATATATATATATATATATATATATAAAATGTTTATTTTAAATAAAATTGGCATTACCCCCACATTATGTATTGTTTTCCATGCATTTTCCCTTTTTACTTTAACAACTCAAAGATTTTATTTGAGTTTATCATTGGAAGTATTTGAATGTCCAGTAAATCATGATTTTAACTAACATTTACTTCATTTTATAATCAAACCTAGTTCACAACATCATATATATTCGGTACTGTGCAAAGGCTTATATCAAATCAAATTTAGAATAGCATGCTTAACATTATAACCATAAAGAGAGAGAATGAGTGTGGCCTTAAACTTTAATAATGATTAGAGCATGAATTGAATGAAGAAAACGAGATCAAAAATAATTTAAAGTATCTCATCGATAGCAGCAAGGGTTTGAGCTGAGGCAGATAAGAAAGAATGAAGGGTTTAGGGATATAGCCAACATTGGAATCAAAAGGGCACCCAACCTTGACAAAGAACAAGAGTAAGAACAAGTAATAGATGTGTGTAATTTTTAATAAACTCAAAATGAAAATCAATCCATAACTATGCCATAACTATGAGGTCAAATCCGAGTTTTTAATATTTCAAAATGAGAATGTATATGACCATAACATATATGGTTCCCTTCGAACTACATGTAACTTAAAACAAATATTTCATATGACCAAGGTTCAAATCCATATAACAAATTGGACTACGAATGCTATACTCATATTTTACTCGAAAACAAACACTTATCAACACATGTACAATTTGAACCTGTGTCTTGACTCTTGGAAGAAAGAGTAATTTCAATGTTGGTGCCATAAGACTTAGCATATATCCATTATAGCTTCAACCCATAACCAAGCTCAACAAGATAAATAAACAAGGAATATTTTTTGAAGGTAGTTCACATCAACAATGGATAAACTCTATTCAAGTTCGAACCCAGGTTGAAACTCATAAAATATTTACCATGATAAAATGGTTTCGACTCATTTCATTTTTAGAGTCATTCTTCAAACAGATCCTTAGGAGAATGAAAAGTGATAGTATGAATTGAGACAAGAATGCATACATCAGAGGGGAAAAAAACCATTCTCTATTCTTTTCCAAATAAAATCCTTTGAACAACATTCAAAATACCTCCATTTCATGAGTGAAAAGTAAGGAAAATCACATACACAATCATTACCATTCAATTTCAAAGCCACTACTATTTCATCAACTCACAAAACTTATGAAGAAGATGTTTCATACAATGGCTAGTACATGCCTTGTCAAAGAGTGATTTTATACTAGTAGTTGTTAAGAACCAAACATCAATATAGCATATAAAAACCTCTGGAAAAGTACTCAATGCCTTGAAAAAGAGATAATTTCAGATAATAAGCCTCTTTGAGGGGGAAACCTCCTTTTACCCCACTTAAATGCTCAAGTACAAGATGATTCAAAATGAAAATGTCTCC
>JZKD02S1674235.1:121883-146024 GCA_000966675.3 Picea glauca | reverse complement strand
ATAAAATTACTAATCTAAATTACAACTAATGGCCTAAAGCCGACATAAATAAAATAGCATTACTAATCTAATATGCCCCAATTAAGGGGTAATGAGCCAATATTAGGGATTAACAGTAGTGGAGGCCAAGACAGTTACAACAACCATTAGGAGAAGGGTTTTCTAGAGCCGAGTTGAAATTCTTCCTCCACAGACCAAAACGAGAAAACAAAATGAAAAAAACCCAAGCATCAAGAGATGGTAAAGCGCGGGCCTATGGGAATTAATGCCCATGTATTTTCCATTCAATGCATGGTCAACCCATCACATCGATATTCCAACCACACTAAACCACATGTATATGCCAATGCCAAAATTCAACCATTTGCAACTTTTATGCATCAACGTATACCATATTAACTTCAAGCTTATACCAACTATATACCACTTACACCATATGCATTATGATATGTTGCACGCATATTCTTTGTGTTTAATAAAATCATGTCAATCAAAATTATATGCCTTGAACAACCATACGTATTGAATGACCATTTTCATATATGCCAAATGCTATATCATGGAGCTTATAAAACCAAAACTTCACCTTGACATGCTTTCAACATGTGTTGATTGCATTGTTCCTTGCCACATGGAAAATGATGTGTGTGTGTGTGTGAAACTTAAACCAAACCATATAAACCATTAAAATTTTATATATCTCAAATCTATAAATTTAATATGATTTGAAGGTCATAGTATAGGAAATAACTTTGATTTTCATCATTCATACAATTATATGAACATGACAAACATTTTTCACATTATTTCATGAGTGCAATATTAATGTTGTCATGATCGTAAGAAGTGAACAGAGTTACCATAACTCGATGTTTTCACAAACTGTCATACATCATACTTAAATGCAAACAACCATTTTTCATCATCCGAACATGTGTATCAATAAATACCATAATAACCTTGAATCAATATACCATTGCTTTGAAGTACCATAACTGAAATTATGCCACAAGTGAAACTAATGGTATTCCAACATGTCGAGGGAAATGTTATCTCTGGAAATAGTCATTTTAGTGTGTTTTCTCCAAGGGGGCCTATAATACCCCTAGGTCGAACCCCAAAAATAAATGTATATATATTTATATAATCTAGTGAGTTGTTGGTATCAAGTCTTGGATTCATTTTTTTGCTCACATCCCATAGTTTGTGAAACAAAGAAAGAACGTGCACATTTCATAGTGTAGCGTAAACCCATGTAAGTGTGCGAGGATGGAACACCAAAGAAAGAGTGCACACATCCCAAAGTTTCGTGCACACTGGATTAAGCGCGCAATTTTGAGACCAGAGAAAGAGCCTTTGTATATGTGCTTGTGTTTTAAGGCTGGTGAGCCTAGATGCAAAAGGGCAGTGCACCTATATTGTAAATGTAATCACTCTCAAGATTGTTAATATAATCACACCACTACGTGCAGACTCAACTCAAATGAAAAGAGATGGGGGGATAAAATCCATAGAAAAGGAAAAAAGGGGGAGCTTAAGTCAAGGGAATATTTTATTAATATTTATGAAAGTTTAATTTATGGATATGTGTTTATCCTAAGTTTCCAAAGGATGGGAACGAGTCACCATGTGGCTAACATCTAGTCCTGAAGGTGACAAGTGTCAAGTGATAACCATGTAATATATTGTTGGCCTTAGTGTAATTTGGGGGGACTATCACTCATTTTGGAGATCATTCAGACGAACTTCCTCTACGAAGGAATACACATTTTGTTGTAACTTACTGTCATTGCTTAAACCTAATCTTGGGAAGACTTGTCACTGTCAAAGAGGTGGGTTGTCAGGCCCGTGAGAATTCTCTCCAGGCAAGAGTTTGATGAGAATTTTTCCCTCGTTCGTTGGGAATTAGATATAGGGCTCTGAGACTTCCTATCCGACATGTTGTTGAAGCCTCGAAAGGGAAGTGGGGCATCTGAAGGACTGTTGAGAAGAGAAGGGGCATACTTCTTGGGGTGTGATGGGCATGTGGGGAATGAGGTACTGTAAGCTAGTTGCAGCATAGACACCTTGAACCAAGTATTTGTTTGAATATCATACCATAGCCAGAGATAGGAACCCTTTTTCCCATGGAGTTTAAGCCCCAACTCGGGGGTGACTTGTTACTGAAATATTATGAGCGACATATTTTATGACTGGGTGGAATGTCCGAGTCCTACATGCAATTGGAAACTTTTATAAAATACAAGTTTCCTTCACAAGTTTGTTTAATTACTGTGTGTTCTAATTTTAATATTTTTAAATGGGCTTATCTTCCTGTATGAAATTGCATCTGAATGTTGTGGTTAATTCTGTGTAATGTTACTGCATACACACACACAAATATATATATGTGTGTGTGTGTGTGTGTGTGTGTGTGTGTGTGTGTGTGTGTGTGTGTGTTTCTATTTCTTGTATCCTACACATATGTGGGCATGACCGTTATAATTATTTCTTATTAATTTAAACTTTGTAGTATGGTTAGAAGATACCAAAGCAAGTTATGAATCGTCAAGCATGAAGTGAATCAGTCTACGTGAACAAAGGTGATAGAATTTGCATGCAACATCAGATTGATTGTACTTGCAATAGTATCATGTGTTCAAAGTGTTTTGTGCACAAAGTTGTATGTATGTGTTATGAAGGACTAAGCACACATAATATTTGTGACATGTATTATGTTGCTATAATTGTATTAAAAGAAGTATACTCATAGATCAAGACCGAAGTTGGGTCTGGGCGCAATACCTTAAAGTTGTGCGCAATTATTTTGGTATACTTGTAACAGGGAGCATTATAAGTAGTATCCACGCACTAGGAATTTTGAAGTAGCATGGTCCAGTAATGAGCTTGGGTTGCTACAAAGAATATCCTAGTGGTAGAAGTTGATGTTGTAATGGCTTAGCCCAGCCTAGAAAGCTAGGGACATTACACATTGGTAACAGAGCCATTGTTTCAAAATTGGAATTGTATGGGCTAGATATTGGCATGAAATAGATGTGTGCGTTAAGTATTGGTACAACACAGTGAAAATTTTATTGTGCATGGAAAACCATTGGTGTGTGGTATAGAGATATGATGTGTGCAATTGTGGGCGTGCACACAATAATTTGGATGTTAAAATCATCCAAAGGAAAATAAAAGAAAGGACTCTGACAAATTGTGCATAACTCTCATGAAATTTTTTCATTAATTATTCTAACAAATCTTGTTGAGTGCACTTTTTGCAGAGTTAATGTCAATTAGTTCAATACAGAATCAATGCAGAGATTAAAAGCATGGCAGGTGTGCATAGAACCTACAATCAAGATGAAGAAATGGGAAGGTTTTATGTGGGTATGGATATTGAAGGTACATAATCCAATGGACATAAGGAAGGCTTAGAAGAGAGCATGAACTTGGTAGAGACTATAATTTTTTTGCAAAAGGGAATACAAAGTTATAAAGTTGGTAATGGTGGAATTATGAAATCCATGGAGGATCAAGAAGGCTTCAACATAAAGTTGCTACAAAGCTTGGACAAATTTTAGAAAAAGATAGATAAGGAGATAGAGGCAAGTAGGTCAGGAAGACACAGGTCTCATGTATGATGAGGGAAGAAAAATAAAAAATGTTGACCAACATCTCTATCACTCTCCAAGATATTCAAATAGGATATTTCACAGTAGTTCGAGTCCATATAATATCAGGAAGCATAAAAGAAGCACTCGGGTGGATGAGCTACAGGGGGAAATGAATAAGATCAAGCCTCCTACTTTTGATGGTGAGTATAAGAAGGATGAGGATGAAGAGACACATTTTTGGGTATGAGGAAAAACTTCCAGCTACATAATTACTCCTTGCAGGAAGAAGGGTGAATTGTGATTTATTAGATCAAGGGGAAAGCATCAATGTGGTGGGATCAATATATGCAAGTACAACACATTGATGAGAATAAGGTTACTTGGAGGGAATTCAAGCGATATTTAAAAAAAAAAAATATTTAACCAAGTGCTACTATGATAAAAAAAATGGAGTTCTTTGAACTCAAGCTTGGGAGCATGACCATAGACAAGTATGAAAGGATATTCTTAGAGCTATTGAAATATGTGCCTTTTATTAAGGATGAACATGTGAAGATTCAAAGGTACCTGAGTGGGATTCCATCATTTATTAGTGATAAGATACAATATGATGATCCCAATACATTGGAGGAAACTATACGAAGAGATAAATTCCTTTATGAGCAACAAAGAGGAAGATTGACTTTCCAAAATGATTGGGAAGACAAGATGAAAAGCAAGGTGGAACAAATTATTATAGAAATATTTACCTCACCCCATGAAAACTTTCTTAGAAGGTCTTTATGTTTCCCTATGTAGACTTGAAGTCCCTTTTTGCAGTTCCCAAAGCTAAAATTGTATTTTTCCACATATACACGCCCTAACAACTATACAACATGTGTATACGCAGGTTGCAACATTACAACCTGCGTACATCGGGTTTTTTGCCCAAAATTTAAAAATGGTGTTGGGTTTCTATGTCACGTCATGAGATCCATGATCCTTGACCTTACATATACTGGAAAAGTTACAACTCGACCCTTTCAGTTCCATTTGAAGGCTATAAATGGGCCATATCCAAGTTGTGGAGAAGAGGAGAAAAATTCAACTTTGAGAGCAAAGTTACTCTGGAGAAATTATTCACTTCATATTAAGTCTACATACCTTTGTCCTTTTAAGTCTAAACACATTGTTCAACCCCCAAGCTCTTCCCTATTTGATGGAGAACCTCATTGTCTCTCTTATATGGGCTTGCCTTTGGTGGAGGATTTTGAAGTGGCGGAGGCCCAGCTAGAAGGGACTTACATTCTTGGTTCTGAACATTCCGACAAAGAAGTTTGTCATTCATACACTTTTGTTGATGACATTTGAATAGAAATACTCTTTTCTCGTCCAATTAATGTCTTGCAAATATTTGAATTGTTATTCCATCGACGTATTTGTTATGAATATTGATGGATTATGTTATTATATGTGTTAAATTTATATATTATCACCATATGCTCGCTCGCGTATCTTGATTTTTGAGGACAAGTTTCAGGTGTATTTCTTTGAGTCGAGTGATCAGTGGTGGACTTCATCGAACATCTGGACGAGATAGGCTCTTTATCTTGTCTTGTTAGCATATTTTTTTATATAACATACTTGAGATTAAAGTTTCTTTCTGTAGTCATTTTCATCTGGTGTGTCTTACCCCATGCCATAGAGTGATTTTCCTTGTAACATAGAGGAAGAAGGGGACTAAGCCACCATTCTTCAGAAATACTGCGCAAGGACAACCAACTTCCAAGGAGCCCAGAATGACTGGGGAAATAGAAACCAGACCAAGGGAGCAACCAATGAAGTGTTGGGGTTGTGATGGAAACCATATGTTTAGATATTTCCCTCAAAGAGGTGAAAAAGCGAGGACTATGCACAGTGTATGAAAATTTGCGACAATTGAAGACATAGGTACAAGTGCACCTAGAATTTACGCATCGCTAGATAATAAGCAAGTTGAGTTTTAGTCACACATGATCGAGGTGGAACGTAATATTAATGATCAACTCATTTTTATTTTAATTGACTCATGATCTAGTCATAGTTATCTCGATCCTAAAATGGTGGAAAGATTCCAATAGCTGAGAAGCAAGCTTGGAAAACCTTGGTTGGTGCATCTAGATACAGGAGAAAAAAGGAAAATTAATGAGATGGTCAAGGCATGTCCAATGGAAATGAATGGACTGGGAAAAAATCTTATTTGAATATCATACCTTTGGGATCATATGATTTCCTCATTGGTATGTATTTCTTGGACCAACATCATGTTGTTCTAAACTGTTATAATAAGGCATTTATTTTCCTAGATGAGTAAGGCAATTTGAGAACAGTTCAAGGCATTCCAAGAGTTGTGACTATCAGAGAAATTTCAGCTTTACAATTGAAGAAAAGATACAGGAAGGGGTGTCAATTATTTTCATTGCACATGGAGGAGGAAACCATGGATAAAGTGCGAAGTGTTGAATATTTCGTAGTACTAAAAGAATTTGAGGATGTATTTAAAGAAATATTGGGGTTTCCACCGAAAAGAGATATCGATTTCTCTATAAATCTTATGTCGGGAGAAACTCATGTATCCAAGACTCCTTATAGAATGAGTACAATAGAGCTGAAGGAATTATAGATGCAACTTGAAGAGCTTCTAAAGAAGGGGTATATACGCCCAAGTGTGTCACCTTGGGGTGTGCTAGTTTTATTTGTGAAAAAGAAAAATGGTATGTTGAGACTTCTAATTGACTTCAGGAAGTTGAAAAAAGTAGCAGTAAATAACGAGTATCATTTGCCAAGGATAGATGATCTATTTGATCAACTAAGGGGAACGAGGATATTTTCCAAGATCGATCTTAGATCTAGCTATTTCCAAGTGAGAATAAAATAGGAAGACATTAACAAGACTTCCTTCATAACAAGGTATGGTCATTATGAGTTCACATTGGTGCCATTTGGGTTGTCAAATGCACCATATTTCTTCATGTGTTTAATGAATGGAGTTTTCAAAGAATACTTGGATAAGTTCGTCATCATATTTTTGGATGACATACTTATTTACTCTAAATCCGAAGAAGAACATGAGTATAAATTGAAGATGGTGTTGCAGGTATTGAGGGAGCATCAACTTCATGCAAAGTTGAGAAAGTGATCATTTTACCAGAGAAAGATTCATTATTTGGGTCATATCATTTCAGAGGAAGGAATAGTTATGGACCTAGTGAAGATAAAATCCATTGAGGAATGGACAACACCAAGAAATGTCACAATACTGAGACATTTCATGGGATTTCTAAGGCACTACATAATTTTTATTGAAGGCTTCTCAAATATTGTGCATCCAATCACATCCCTACAGAAGAAAGATGTGCGATTTGAATGGACTCCAGATTGTGAAAGGAGTTTTAAACACTTGAAAATTTTATTGACTAGCGTGTCGATACTAAGGATTGAAAATCCAGATTAATACTTCATGGTGTGCATGGATTCATGTAAAAAAGGGATTGGGGGATTCCTTAGTCAGAATGGGCATGTGATATGTTATGAATCAATAAAATTAAAAGAGTATGAGAGAGTCTATGCCACCCATGGTATAGAATTGGCAGTTATAGTGCATTCCTTGAAGAAGTGGAGGCACTACCTCATGGGTAAAATATTTGAGTTGAGAACAGACCATTGTGGTTTGAAATATTTGTTTGGACAACCAAGCTTAAATATTAGACAAAGCAGGTGGTTAGAATTCATTAGTGAATATGACTTTGATATAAATTATATCAAGGGTAAGGAGAATAAGGTGGTTGATGCACTCAGTAGGAGAGTGCATGAAATGCATGCTACAACCATTAGCATGTACCAGACAGATTTGAGAGATAGAATCATAGAAGATGCAAAGTTAGGTCAATGCTATGAGGAATTAAGAGAAAAAATACAACAAGGTATTTTGTAGCAGAAACTTGAAGAGTATGAGCTTAAAGAAGATATAATTCTCATATTTCGGTGTAGAGTTTATGTGCTTGATTCACTAGAGTTGAAAAATATAATATTGAAGGAATTGCATAATGTGCCTTATGTCGAGCACCCTAGTTATCAAAAGATAGTAGAAACTATTAAGAAGCAATATTATTGGCTAGGCATGAAAAATGAGGTTGTTGATTTTATTTCTAGATGCCTTGAGTGTCAAAAGGTCAAGCTTGAGCATAGACACCCAATTGGTTTACTACAGTCGTTGCCCTTTCCTGAGTGGAAGTGGGAAGTTATAATGATGGATTTTATAACTAAGTTGCACGAATCATCCAAGCAACATGATTCCATCATGGTGGTAGTGGATAAGCTCACTAAATTTGTCCATTTTATTCCAGTGAAGTTGACTTAAAAGGAAACTATTATTGTTGATATATGTTATAAAAACAAGATCGTGGAGCAATAAAATAAAAAAAATGCAGAAATAAAACACATAAGATACACAATACAATAGAGACACGGATATACGTGGTTCACCCACTGTGGGCTACATCCACTAGAGAAATTGCTAGGTCCTTCCTTTTATTATCCAGCAAATAAAAGGATACAAGCTACAACACACCTATTGTAACTTCCTCTTATTTCTCTCATAGTATCCTCACTCATAATACAATATTCGCAATGATACATAGCCACAATACATTTCCCTCATAAAAGAGAGTTTCCTTCTAGGGAAAAAAACCCTAACATAACTTCTACCGTTAGATCTACGGTCCAGATTGAATATGAAATTACAATATATAGTTACAAGGCAATTTTTTCTTTAGGGGCTTCGCCCCTGAACCCCCGAACCTCGCAGGGGGGGAAATCCCCCCCTACAACTCCCCCGCGTGGATGGGTGTATAGTATTCTGGGGTGTGAAGTCTTCATGGGGTATAAACATGGCTGAAAACAAAGACCTCTAAATTAGGAAGATAATCAGGATCCACAACCAACAATCTCCCACTTGGAAACTAATCTCAACAACTCCAACATTGTTGTATCTGCTGGACTATGATCCTTCTTGGACTTGGCAAATTTCTCATCTTCACCTTCATGCTTGAAGACCAACTAAAACTGAGAAGGAACTCAGTTTCTCCATGGTTACTCCCTTTGTTAACATGTCTGCAGGATTTTGGCTAGTGTGTATCTTTTCTAACTTCAAATGTCCATCTTCCAAGATGGATCGTATGAAATGGTACCTGATTTGTATATTCTTGGTCTTCAAATGGAATTCTAAGTTCTTTTCAAGATGAATGACACTCTCGTTGTCACAGTACAACCTACTATTCTCCTTCTTCTTTCCCAATTCCTCCATAAACCTCTGTAACCAAATCAATTATTTACTAGCCTCTGTAGCAACAACATACTCTAATTTTGTTGTTGAAAGTGAAACAACCTTTTGGAGTTTTGAAATCCAACTTACTACTGTTCCACCTACTGTAAAAACATACCTTGTGGTGGTCCTCCTGCTATATTTATCACCTATCATATTTGAATCAACATATCCATGTAGAATAGTGTTTGAACCTCCAAAACATAATGCATGAGTAACAATACCTCTCAAATACCTGAGAATCCACTTTACTGCCTCTCAATTCTCTTTATCTGGATTTTTCATATACATGCTCACAACTCCCACTACATGTGCAATATCTGGTCTTGTGTAAACCATCGCATACATCAAGCTTCCAACTGTAGATGAACAAGGGACCCTGGATATGTATTATATCTCCTCCTGTTTCTTGGGACACATTTCTTTGGTTAATTTGAAATCGATAGCCAAATTTTTACTAACTAGTTTTGTATTCTGCATTCTAAACCTCTCCAACACCTTCTCTATGTACTCACCCCGAGACAATGTCAAATTGCGATTTTTCCTATCTCTTGTTATTCTCATACCAAGGATTTTTTTGCAGCACCCAAATCCTTCATCGCAAATGAATTAGCTAATTTCTTATTGAGCACATTTATACCCTTCATATTAGAACCTGCAACAAGAATGTCATCTACATACAATAGCAAGATAATATATATTCCATTTTCTATCCTTTTAAAATAAACACAATGATCAAAATGACATCTACTAGAACCTTGTTTTATCATAAACCTGTCAAACTTCAAATATTGTTGCCTTGGAGCTTGCTTTAGGCCATACAAGCTCTTCTTCAACCTGCATACCAAATTTTCCTTCCCTTTGACCTCATACCCCTGTGGTTGTTGCATATAAATCTCGTCCTCCAAAACCCCAGGAGAAAAGTTGTTTTTACATCTAATTGTTCAATATGCAAATATTCTAGTGCCACAAGACTTAAAATAGTCCTAATTGAAGTCATTTTAACAACAGGAGAAAATATTTCATCAAAATCTATAACTTTCTTTTGTGGAAACCCCTTTACAACAAGTTTAACCTTGTACCTCTTTTTGTCTCCATATTCTTCGTTCAACTTGTAAACCCATTTATTCTATAATGCTTTTTTTCCTGCAGGCAACTAAAAAAAAAATCTTAAGTCTGGCTATTTTCCAGGGAATCCATTTCCTCTTTCATGCCTTGCTCCCACTTCATTTTAGTGTCTACCTCCATTCCCTCTTCATAACATTCTCATTCACCAGAATCAATCAACAATAAATAACACAATGAAGGAGAGTATCGTTCAGGGGGTCTACTTAACCTGATAGATCTTCTAAAAACACTTGCAGGAGTTTGAGGTACTTGTTTCTCCTATTGTTGTACATTTTGATTTTCTAGTACCTTTGGAAAAAAAAATTCAACGATCTCATCAAGCACTGTGTATTCTAGTTCTTTTTTCCTCTGTTTCTTTCATTGCAACTAATATTTGTACAAGACCTTTTCATTGAATATGACATATATACTCCTAATTATTTTGTGATTTTCATAATCCCATAAGCGATAACCAAAATCGTTAACATTGTATCCAATAAAGGTGCACTTCTTGGATTTTTCCTCAAGATTTGTTCTATTTTCTTTATCAATATGCACAAATGCTTCACAACCGAAAGTCTTCAAAAAAGAATAGTTTACCTTTTTACCTGTCCATGACTCCTCTGGAATTACACCATACAAATATTTTGAAGTTTCTTTGTTTATTAATTAAAAAACAATATCTATAGCATCTACCCAAAACTGTAAGGGAAAACCAACATGCAATCCCATACTCCTTGCATGCTCCATGATTTTCCTATTCATCCTTTCCGACACACCATTTTCTTATGGTGTTCATGGAATTGTCTTCTCTCTACGAATCCCATGGTATGAACAATAATCATCAAACTCCTTGTTGGAATATTCACCTCCATTGTCTGATCTGAGACACTACAACCTTCTTCCTGTCTCATTCTCAACCAAATATTTCCATTTCTTAAATGTATCAAAAACATCATATTTTTGTCGAATGCAATAAACCTAAGTTCTTCTAGTTGCATCATCAATAAAAGTAACATAATAATGAGATCCACCAAGAAATGATACCTGAGATGGTCACCATACATCTATATACACAAGATCTAACCTTTCACTCTTCTTCTCTTTTTTGACTCTGAGAAATCTGACTCTCTTATGTTTTCCATAAACAAAATGCTCACAGAAATTCAAATCAATTTGTTTAAGATCTGGAAGCAAATTTCTTTTGTGACGTATTTGCATCCCCTTCTCACTCATGTGTCCAAGCATATGATGCCACAGTGATGTATTCACTCCTGTATAAGCTAAAGAGATATAAGAGTCAATATTACCAGTACATAAATACAATGTACCTACCTTCTCTCCTTTTGATATCACCAGTGATACTTTGGTGACCTTCCACACCTTATCTGTAAATATGGATATACAACATTTTCTTGCCAATTGCCCTGTTGAAATGAAACTTTTCCTTAGATATGGAACATGTCTTACCTCTTTCAACAACCATTGGTTTCCATTCTTTTGCTTTATTTTTACCTT
The DNA here is from genome assembly GCA_000966675.3 of Picea glauca. Classification (NCBI taxonomy): domain Eukaryota; kingdom Viridiplantae; phylum Streptophyta; class Pinopsida; order Pinales; family Pinaceae; genus Picea; species Picea glauca. The sequence goes on along the minus strand of JZKD02S1674235.1, from coordinate 134,459 downwards.
TTCCCTTCCAACAATTTTGCATGGTGCATCATCACCCAAATGAACCTGTCCAAAATCACCTTGAAAATAATATAGAAAATGTTTCCTATGGGGTGTGGCATGAAATGAAGCCCCTGAATCTACTACCCAAGACTTAAAAATATTATCTACAGAAAAAATCAAATCATCTTGTAACACATCGTTTGTTACATTTGCTTCCTGATTTTTCTCTCGCTGTCCATATCTTTGTTTCTTTGGAGCTCTGCAGTATTTCTTTAGATGTCCTTTCTTCCCACAATTCCAACACTCTATATTTCCCAGTATAGATTTGGATCTTCCCTTCCTATAATTCTTGTGGTTCCCTAAGCCATTTCCTCTATCCTTTTGTCTTCCCCTATTCTTCATGTTTAACACATTACCTAATGTCTCAGTTGTTCTTTTCCGTCGCATTTCCTCACTAAGGATAACACCAACAACATCATCAAATTTTAAAGTTCTTGAACCAGAGAAAAAGTTACTTACGGTCATGACCAAGCCATTTCAACTTTCTGGAAATGATCACAAGATTAGAATATCCCTGACCTCATCATCAAATTCCACTTTTACAGAACTTAGTTGATTAGTAATCATATGAAATTCATTTAAATGATCTGCAACAACAGACCCACTTTCTGACATCTTCATATTAAATAATCTCTTCATTCAAAATACCTTATTGGACGACGAGGGTTTTTAAAACATTTTAACCAATGCATCCATCAACTCCTTCATTGTCTTTTCTTTCAAAACATTGAAATCTGGCGCTGCCAAGCTTAGCCATATCGTTCCTAGTGCCTTTTTGTCAAGAAACTCCCATTCTTCTTCATTCATGGTCGTCAACTTATTTTCTATTCCACCCAATGGTAGGAATAGATCCTTCTGATATAAATAATTTTCCATCTGCATCTTCCACAACTGGTAGTTTTGACTGTTAAATTTCTTGACCCTAAACTTTCCATCTTCCTCCATTGCTCCCACTCGAACCAGGAAACCTCTTTTCCTATGAGTTACCTTTCTCTCTGATACCAATTGTTAGAAAAACAGGATCGCAGGACAATAAAATAAAACAAATGGAAATAAAACAAATGTGGAAATAAAACACAGAATATACACAATACAATAGAGACACATATATATGTGGCTCACCCAGTGTGGGCTACGTCCACCAAAGAAATTTCCAAGTCCTTCATTTTATTATCCAACAAATGAAGGGATACAACCTACAACAAACCTGATGTAACTTCTTCTTCTTTCCCCCATAGTATCCTCACTCAGAACACAATATTTGCAATGATACATAGCCACAATACATTTCCCTCACAAAAGAGGGTTTCCTTCTAGGGAAAAAAACCCCAACATAACTTCTACCATCAAATCTACGAGCTTATAATGAATGGTACAAATTAACTATGAAATTACAATATACATTTACAAGGAAAAATTGTCTTCAGGGGCTTCGCCCCTGAACCCCCATTGGGGAACTCTGTCCCTCGAACCCCCGTCGGGGGCCCACTTGCCCCTGGACCCCGCAGGGGGGGCAAGCCCCCCCTGAAACTCCCCCACGTGGAGGGGTGTAAAGTCTTCATGGGGTATAAACACTAATGAAAACAAAGACCTCTGAATTAGGAAGATAATCAGGCTCCACAACCAACAGATATCTACATGAGAGAAATTGCTAAATTTCATGGTGTGCCTAAGGAAATTGTGTCTAACAGATATCCCAAGTTCACTTCAAGTTTTTGGAAGATATTATTCAAGGGAATTGGGACAAGTCTAAACGTTAGCACAACATATCACCTAGAATCAAATGGACAAACATAGAGGGTAAATAAGGTAATAGAAGATATGCCAAGGATGTATGTGATGGATAAACCATAAAAATGGGAAGACTAATTGCATTTGGTAGAGTTTTCTTACAACAATGGGTATCAAGTATCTTTAAATATGAGTCCATTTGAAGCATTTCATGGTAGAAGGTACAACACGCCTATGAGTTGGGATAACCTAGCAGACCGCGTAGTGGTTGGGTCAGATCTTCTCTGGGAAATGGAAGAGCAAATGAAAAAATAAAGAAAAATTTGAAAGTTTCCCAAGACAGACAAAAAAGTTACGCAGATAAAGGATGAACTTTTGGATAATTTAAAGTTGGTGATCATGTGTTCCTAAAATTAAAAGCAAGACAAAGTTTCGTGAAGTTGGGGAATTTCTCTAAGATAGAAACATGATATTGTGGGTCATTTGAAATCCTAGAGAGGATTGGTCATGTCGTATATATGTTGGCTCTACTTACATACTTGAGTATTCATAATGTATTCCATGTTTCCTTACTTAAAAAGTATGTACTTGATTCTAATCATGTCATTTATTGGAATCTGATTCAGGTGGAGAAAGAGGGAGATTTTCGAGTTCAACCACTACACATACTGGATCGGAAATTCAAGAGGCTCCAAAATAATGTAGTAGGAATGGTAAAGGTCCAATGGACCTATTACGGTCCTGAAGATGCAACCTGGGAATAAGAAGATGTTATGTGGGCAGAATATCCACATCTCTTTGAGGATTTTTTAAATATTTAATTATACATGTGTATGTAATGCATTGAGGATAGTGCATAAATAAGGGGAAGAGGAATGTAATACCCTTAGTAAAAAACCTAACTGTAAATGTAAATATATATATATATATATATATATATATATATATATATAAGTTGGTGAGTTGTTTGTATCAAGTATTGGATTCAGTTTTGTGCACGCATCCCATAGTTTGGTGATTTCGCGAGGATTGTGAAACAAATAAAGAACACACATATTTTATAGTGTAGCGTGCACCTATGTAAGTGTGAGAGGATGGTGCACCAAAGAAAGAGTGCACACATCCCATAGTTTTGCACACACCTAATTAAGCACGTAGTTTTGAGACTATAGAGATATCCTTTGTATATATTATTTTGTTTTAAGGTTGGTGAGCCTGGATGCAAAAGGGTGGTGCATCAGTATTGTAAATGTAATCACTCTCAACATTGTTAATATAATCACATCACTATGTGTAGACTCAACTCATACAAAAAGAGACGGGGGGGGTTAAACTCCACGGAAAAGGAAAAAGGGGGGAGATTAAGTCAAGGGAATATTTTATTAATATTTTTGAAATTTTAATTTATGGATACATATTTATCCTAAGTTTCCAAAGGATGGGAACGAGTCACCAAGTGGATAAAATATATTCTTTAAGGGGGCAAGTGTCAATTTATAACCATGCAATATATTTTTTGTCTTTGTGTAATTCAGGGGGATTATCACTCATTCTGGGGATCATTTAGATGAACTTCCTCTGTGAAGGAATACATATTTTTTTGTAACTTAATATCATTGCTTAACCCTGTGCTTTGGAAGAATTGTTACAGTTGAAGAGGTGGGTTGTCAATATCGTGAGCATTCTCTCCAAGTGAGATTTTTCTGAGAATTGTTCCTTGGGGTGCTGTAAATTAGATACATGGCTCTGAGACTTCATGTCCAGCCTATTGCTGAAGCCACGGAAGGGAAGTGGGGTAGTTGAAGGAATATTGAGCAGAGAAGGGGTACAATTCCTGGGATGGGACAGGCATGTGGGGAATGAGGTACTATAAGATAGTTGTAGCAGTTGGCACCTTGGACCAAGTCTTTTGTTGAATATCATACCATAGCTGGCAATAGGAACCCCTTTTCCTGTGGATTTTAAGCCCAACTTAGGGGTGACCTGTCACTGGAAGATTATGAGTGACATAGTCAATGGTCGGGGGGAACGATTGAGTCTTGCACACAGATGGTAACTTTATAAAAGATAAGTTTCCTTCACAGGCTTGTTTAATTATTGTGTGCTCTAATGTTCATCTTTTAAAATGGGATTATCTTCCTGTATGAAATTGCATATGAATGTTGTGGTTAATTATGTGTAATGTTATTGCATATGTGTGTGTGTGTGTGTGTGTGTGTGTGTGTGTGTGTGTTTCTCTTTCTTGTATGCAACGACATATGTGGGCATGAGAGTGATAATAATTTCTTGCTAATTTAAACTCAGTGGTATGGTTAGAAGATACCAAAGAAAGGTATGAATTGTCTAGCATGCAGTGAATCAATTCACATGCACAAAGTTGATAGAATCTACGTGTAACATCATATTGATCGTGCATGCAATAGTATCATGTGTTCATATTCTTTTGCGCGCACAATTGTATATATGTGTTATGAAGGGCTAAGTTCGTAGAAAATTTGTGACATTTATTATGCTGCTATAATCATACTAAAAGAAGTATACTCGTAGATTGAGACCCAACTTGGACCTAGCCGCAGTACCTTAAGGTTGTGCACAATTATTTTGGTCTACTTGTAACAGGGTGTGTTATAAGTAGTATCCACGCACTAGGAATTTTGAATTAGCATGGTCGAATAATGAGCTTGGGCTGCTACAAAGAATATCCTAGCGACAGAAGTTGAGTTTGTAATGATGTAGCCCAACCTGGGAGGTTGGGCATGTTACAGGATGCCACCTATTATTATTTCATAATAAATATATATAGGTTTTGCAATGCTTTTCAAGATTTTATAGTAGGTGACTAATTATGAGTCAACATATGGAGACTCCACATTGTAGTCTATTTCCAATAGACTAGAACTCAGAATATCAGGTTTTTCCTTTTGAAATTATTTTGTTGATTGTTTCTTCTTCTTTGGTCATGGTGCTTCAACAGGATTTTCATCAAAACTTAAAATATACTCTTAGTAAAAACACTCATGGAGGGTAGAATGGGAAAGGAGATAAGGAAGATTTGTGACCATCAAATTGCAACAAGGAAATTTGATCGGTTTGGCAAACACTAAAAAAAATAGTATTTTGGACTAAAATATGATTCATTTATCTTTGTTGTTTGTATTTTGTCATTTGTTTTTTCAAAACAAATTAATCAAAATTTTGCAAACCAATGAAAATAAATGTAACTTGATTGATCCAACTTTTAAACAAAATATCAATTTCAAAATAAAACAAGAGGAAAACAAAAGTCAAAAATAAGAAAAACAAATGTTTTACAAACTAAAAATAAAAATATATACAAGAAACACGGTAAGTGAAAGAAATCAATTAGCCAGGTTCAACATAGTGTTTCATATGTGAACCATTAGTCATATAAGAAAATAATCGTCCATCTGTGTCTTTTAGTAAATAAGAGTTGTTTCCAACAATAGAGGCAATTATGTAAGGACCTAGCCATAAATTATGAAACTTACAATGCTTACATTTATCAGCATGAGCATAATCCCATAATAGAACCTTTTTTATCATCTACAAAAGTGATTTATTTATCCATCTTATCAAAATATTTATTGATAGTATGTTGTCTCTTTTTAATATTCTCAAGAGAAAAACTCTTTTGTTCTTCTAAAGCCAATAAATCATGTAATCTTTGAGGGATATCAGTAGAGTTCAACTCTTCTTCCCCTAATGATAATCTAAGGGAAGTTAATTAAGTTCCACATGCATGATTTTTTATTAGCCATATAATAACTGAAAAGTAGTATGGCATGTATTTGTTTTTGTGGTGGTACAATTTTCCCAAAATGCATAGGTCAGTAAAGTATGTCACTGGCGAGGTTTAGCATTAATGATCATTTTGAGAATTTTGACTAAATTTTTATTCGTTGATTCAACTTTCCCATTCCCTTGTGGGTAATATGTTGATTATTTGAAGTGATTAACCCCAAATTTATTGATAAATTGGGTCAATTTTCTAGATATAAATGTTGTTCCATCATTAAAAATAATTTCAATTGGAAGACCAAAACGAGAAAACATATTTGATTCTAAAAAGGAGATAATTTGCTCATCTTGTGCATGTTTAAGATGCACTAATTCAGTCCACTTTTTGAAGTATTTTGTTGCAATTAAAATGAAAATATGACCAACAGAAGACGAGGGATTGATTGGTCCAATGAAATCCAATCCACATTTAGAAAAATGAAAGTCAGGTAAAATTGGACATAAAGGCATAGTAGATAAATTTTCTCTACCAACATATTTTTGACATTCAATACAAGCCTATACAAATTTATATGAATCTCTAAATATTGAAGGGCAATAGTAACTAGTTCTTAAAACTTTGTGAGCAATGGATTTGGTAGCAAAATGTCCACCAATGTGAATATTTGAATTTGTTGACATGTGAATTTCTTTCAAGATATTTTGGGTTGTTGTATCGTATACACAACATAACAATAGTCCATCAACAATCTTGTTGAAGAGTGAAGTATTCAAGATTAGATATTTAGAGGCCTCAAGTCGAGTCCTTCTTCGTTCATGATATTCAAGATTATTAGGACATCTCTCATATTGAAAATAATAAATTATATCTTGATACCAAGGATGTGTTGCTAAATCAAGATTCCCATATTCAATAAGAAATAGTGCAAACACGACATCCTCATTATTTTCAGAAGAAAGTCTTAGTTCAAGGTGTTGAGCCAGGTGTAAGGGTAGATCACACCCCTTAATTGTATTGGAAGTTGTGACCGTGGAATATTGTTCCTATATTTTGGTAATCCAATGTGCAAGCTTTATATATAAGTGTGTTTGTGAAAGAAAAAATTTAACTATAGGTAAAGGGACCTTTACCTAAGTATGCTTGCCTAAGAAAAAATGATGAAATTTTTCAATAGCTTTAACAAGAGAAAAAGTGTGTTTTTCAATTAAAGTATATTTGAATTCATCATCATATAAACTATGAATCTTGTAAGTTATTAGCTACTCCTTATTATGATCATATTTCTGAATAAGAATTGCATAGATTGCTTCTTCAGTGGAATTTGTGTAAATAAGAAAATCTTTTTCAAAATCGGGCTTTACCAAAATTGGTGTAGAGCTAATTTCTTTTTTTATTTCTACAAAAGCATTTTCAATATCATCATTCCAAGAAAAAGATCGATCTTTATTTAACATATTATGTATATGTTTCACCATTCTAGAAAAAATAGGAATGAATCTTCTAACAAAGTTAATATTACCCATGAATGATTGGATTTCCTTCTTGAAGGATGGGGCTTGAAGACTCTAAATTGAAACAACCATCTTCGGATCGATATTGATTCCTTAGTCGAAAACAATATGTTTGAGGATTTTTCCTGCAGTGACATCGAAAATTGATTTTGTAGGATTCAACGACATTCCACATTTTTTGCAGTGAAGAAAAACTTGTTTAAGATGATAAAATGATCTTCTCGGTGTTTTGAATAAACAGTTAAATCATCAAGATAAATTTGAATTATTTTACCAATCAAAACATCAAAATATATTTACAAAGCTCTTTGAAAGGTAGCATCTGCATTAATTAAGTCGAAAGTCATTCGTTCATAAGTGAAGGTGCCCCAACGTGTGGTAAAGTTAGTTTTATACTTGTCAATCCTCTTGACATGAATTTGATTGTATCCTGAAAACCCGTCAAGAAGTGACATCATCTAAGATCCCACCACTTGTTGTTAAATAAGTTCCATGTTAGGAAAAGGGAAATTATCCTCAACACTTCATCTATATTTATGAGGGAACAAAATGAAACATAGAAATATGACAAAAACATAGATATGCAATAATACTTGATTTCTATTAATGAACTAAAAATGCAAGAATTGTAAAAATGCAGAGTAAAATGAGCTCACTAGAATGGTGGTAGCTTATCTTTGAGAAGAGATGTGATAGCTATGCTCATTCGCAAGAATATGATTACAATGAAGCTAAAAAGACATTTTTAACATAAATCATCAATGAGAAAACCCTATCCCCAGAAGATGAAATGCAAAAAGGTTTGTAGGCCCCGATGTGGTTAGTTGATACATCAACTTTCCAGAGGCATTACTTGTGCATACGATCTTCGTTTGGGTTTCTCAATATCCTATTGGAAATTTATAGCTAAGAATTACACATCATGTACATCTCAATACATGAATTTTTCATCTATTGGGCGCTTCCATGTCAAAAAAATGTCATTTTGGGCCTCAAAACAGCCCCAATAGTTTCGTACCCAAACAATCGTAGAAAAATTGACAAGATGTGGAACCATTATGAATTAGTGGAACATGTGGGTGGCCACCAACATCTACCTAGTTCATCCCTACCCCATTAGGAAGAAATGGTCCCCATTGCGTTAAGTTCCCTCGGGAGATGGGGAAACTTTTGTTGAATCTAAACGTTGGTGAGTTGTTTTCCTTGTTGAAGAAGTTTCTCTGCTTGTACTTGGAATTATCCCATTGAAGTATTTCATGAAACTATTGTTGGAGGTGTTGGATCCATTTAAAAAATATGGCTACATGATATGCCTTGGTCTGAGTGTGGGAGGAATCTGTCAGCGAAGATGTAATATGAATATCTATATCAATGGGGGATAATGGTTGGAACCCTAAGAACACCTAAAAAGGGTTATGGCCAATAGATCTATGAAGGGCTCTGTTATAGATTTTCTTGACTTGGCAGTGCATAGGCACTCCTTTAGGTTAAGAAAAACTATATTTTTGATCCTCTATAATCTTTTTGACATGCTTATGTTGGATAGAAATGTCTTGGGCCGAGGTTGTAGTGATCGCAGTGACCGTATGTTCACCTTCTAACTGGATCATGAAGAGGATAAAAATTTTGGTATGAGAGATTACTTTGCAACACTTTTTTTTTCTGAGATCAATAAAATGGTAGTATTCAAAACTACCTCTGATACTCTGTAGAGATGACCTCCCAGAGTAACAATGGCACTACGGGGTCGAGACTCATTAAAAACGTGACATTTCCACATATATGGTTGTCATAAAAAAATATCACATACTTTCAGTGGTGAAACATCAAACGGTACCTCATCCTTGAAGGGATTGATGTTGTAGGACAGGAAAAATTGTTGGCAGATGCGAAGATCTTGTCCATGGAAGAGCCACCCAATGTTGTATGGTTGTGGGTGTGGTGTTGTCGAAAACTACAACTACTTGACAAGCTCTACTAATATTAGGTTCTTTTGGCTTCTGCTACCAAAATCAAAATGTAGTGGGGTCCCCTTCCCCCACATCTGTGAATTGAAGAGGTGCTCCCCCTCCTCAGACTCTTCTGGTTCTTCTAGTTGGATTATTGTGGTTGCAATGGTAGCAGCGGGTTCTGCATTGATGACATGTTTTCTTTTATTGTGTTATGAATCAGATTCCTAGTCAGGTTTCGACTCTTTTTCTTTGAGCTCATCCACCAATGATTGTTTCAAATGACATTCATTGGTATTGTGCTACGGAATTTTGTGGAACTTGCACCACTTTCCAGTGTCCTTCTTCATCTTCATGTTACCCTTATTTTCCTGCAAATTGGATTAGTTGTCTTGAGGTTGGTTATTGTGTAAGTTAGGGACACATTTACCATACTTCTGTTGTTGCATATTTGCAGACCCGAACTCTCACTTATTTCACTTCCTAAATTTCTACTTGATTTTGATAACATATCGATAATAAGCTCTCAGTGACGAGATGTCCAGGAACTCCATTTCTATTTGGATGTACTTATGTAGATGCCCATGGTATTTTAGAACCATATGTCACTTAGAGTCTCTAATACCTATCTTGGTGCGCAAGGTATGGAAGGTATTTGTGAACTCCAACACTATTTTCTCCCTCTCTTGATGTAGTGTGGTCCATCTTGTGTATTGGTCGTCATATTTTCAAACAAGGTAATATTGTTCCTTAACAACATCCATAAAAAAAATCTCAAGTGGGTTCATCCTTAAACATTTCAGACTCCTCTATGGAATTTTTCTCACAATAAGTCTCCCACCAATTTTTGACATGGGGAATAGCCTTAAGGAGTGAAAAGGTGATATTTTCCCTATCGGAGAAATTGTGGACAGAGAAATAACCTTCTAGTAGATTTAACCATTTTTCCAAAGCATTCTCATCTATTTGACTTTCAAATATGGGAATATCAAAATTAACTTGTACCTTGAAAAGGGTGGCACCTCCAAAGTGGGAGGTTGAGGAAGATGTGTGTAACATCCCACTCTACTGAGCATACTATTATTGACTTATTCTTTGAGGACACTTGCTTCCAAGTGATCTAGGTACGAAACACTATGATTTCATTTAGATTATGGGTTATATATGATGATGTTGAGGTGTTATAGTTGTTTGATTATATTGATGTATATGTGTGTGTGTGTGCCGGCATGTGATTTTGACAAGTCGTCCTCAGTGTGCAGAACACATGACATGTTGTGGATTTTGATGGCATCAAAAGGGATTCCTTGGACTCCAGATTGAGTCAGGGAGTGGATTGTATTGTTTGATTATTTCATTATTATGCACATATGATGTATGATGTATTTTAGCATGATTTATATATATGGATTTTAACATTGTTTTTGTTAGTGGATGCAGGATTGTTGATGATTTCTAATCTGACTCAAATAAGGAGTAAAGGGGCCTTGCATAGAAAACCAGATATTGAGGGAGAGGTGTGGCAACATCCCTGTCACAGCCTACTAGCACTCTCGCAATGGACATAACTGTAGGTTAATGATTACCTAGTTTGGTTGGTCCATGATGTCGTGAGGGAAAACTGAGACAATCACTCACGTAGATTTATAAGGGGTGTGCAATAAGGGAGGTTCCTTATTCCTTAGAAGCCCTTAGTCTCTCACAAGGTCAACCAGATGGAATTTTGACTCCAATGGGTTGGAAAAACTTCTAAAAACAAGTCAACACGAGTAGCACCCTTGGAGAATAGGGTGCATCTTGAAGGGAATGTCGCACAAATGAAACCTGAGTCAATAAACATAGGTGGCCTAGAAAACATTGGAATGATTTGTCCTTCATGAATTTAAAAATTTATTTAAACAATAGAGTATTAATTATCAAATCCAACCATAAGTTTTAAATAAAGGGGGATAATCGAATTGTGACATAAGTAAAGATTTGAAGGAAATAAATGGCTAAGGAAATAGTAAATAAGAACCTAAATAAGTGATAGAATACACAAGGGTGCATGAAACTATTAAAAAAGAAATAAAGAGAGAGAGAGAAATCCTTGTATAAAAATTAATTACAACTTGAGAAAATGGGTTGTGCATAGAATAGAATTTGATTCAACCAACCCTAGCCTAACTAAGAAGACTCCTAATTCAACCCTAACTAAAACCTAATTAGGAGACAACCATTAATTAAGAGCATTGGGGAACTAAGAGACAACTAAGAGGAAATTTAGGAACACATGGGGAAGTGTGAGGAAAGGTGGATTTTAAATAAAAATAAAAGATAAATTACTTGTGCAACCTGGGGGGGAGAATGTGACACATGTAGTGGATGAATAGTCCTTAAACTAAATTTCTAAAAATTTACGAATTATGCATGAGGGACATATGTCTGTGAGGGATAATTCTATAAAAAAGGGGCATAGAAGAGAAGGGAATTGGACCCTGGGAAGGCACTATTACGCTGCCTAAATTTTGATTGACTGTGTTTTTACTTGTGAGAGTTGGGACTCTAGGCCTGTAAAAAGAGTGGAAGCTCTTCCTTCTGAGGAAAGTCTGGAAGCTATTGTGTTTTGGTTTTTGTGTGCTTGGCCCCTTTGCGGCTCAGGGGGATAAGGGGGAAGAAGAGTGTTGAGGAAAAGGTATAAAATACCTTACTCAATCATTTTCAGATCTTTCCTGGATGAGAAAAGATAGTTGGGAATGTCACCCGAGATTTGTAACCTCAAAAACATTCACTCAATCCGCAAGTATTAATTACAAGGACTGAGGCTGATTTTATAATTTATATATGTTGCAATATGAAATAAAATTTATAAAAAGCTATTGGAATATATACATATTTTACAATAAAGTAAACATGGAGACAAAAAGCAAAAAAATGAACTAAGTCATAGAAACACATGTGTGAGACAGAACAATAATCTGATTTTATTTCATTCTGAGATACCAAAAGTGTTTTTCTCTTTACAAACCCCTGTGAGGGTATGGACAAATGTCTAATTTAGAGATTTTCGATGGGAACCATACAAAAAGACTCTGAATGTAAAGAAAAACTAAAATTAATAATCTGGATCAGCTTGCCACAAACTGTTGCCATTTTGACTCTGCAAGATATCCTTTATCATCCATGAAACGTAATTCACAAACATACAAGAATACACAGACTATAAATGATGAATCAACACCTCAAAGACAAACTGTTGAAAGATATAATTCAACTTTGAATCTCGCTGCCTTTAATAAGACCCTAGTGTCATCAAGAGGATTAGGCTTTCAAATACTTCAGAAGTGAAAGAAAACTGAAACTATCTCAAACATTAGAGAGAAAACCTCACTATTGTGGTTCTCCTTCTATTTTTTTCTCCTTTGTCTCTTCATTCAATTGAGATTTTATTCTTTTCCCAATCAGTTGAAGTAGTTCAACTACTTTTGTTAGTTAAGTCAATTAACTTAACATATTGGTTTAGGAGAAATAAATAATAATAATATATAATTAAGGGTCTTAATTAATAATAACTAAAATAGGTGGGACCCCTTGTGACTCCCAT